>CATIWR010646765.1:0-26800 GCA_949677035.1 Omphalea diandra | reverse complement strand
TCCCACATTTTTTTTTCACTTTTAATCAAATATATATATATATATATATATATATATATATATATATATATATATATATATATATATATATATATATATATTTTAAAATAACATCTTTAATTATTTTAATTATATATACATGTGTGTGTGTGTGTGTGTATATATATATATAAAGAGCAGTAAATATAATTGTGCTTTTGGATATATTATAAGTGTTCAACCTTGTAGGTTCACATAACATTAACGGTAGCCCAAAACTATTTCTAATTCCTAAATCATAAGTGGCCTTTAGTAAAAAATTATAACTATCCAAGTTATGTAAAGGTCAATAATCTGACTTAGCCTATCTTACAAATAATATTATAATCTTTTTATCATATTATATCTTAATTGAGCATCTAAATTATTGCTAGTTAGTTAATATTGTTCGGATAGTAATGAATAAAAACTAGTATATGTTTTTATTAAAAACTATGTTTTACTAGTCATGTATATGGGATATCAAGTTAAACATGTAGATACATTTTTAAAAAACATTGTACTGGATCAACCCATTATTAGAATACTACATGGATAAATTGTCATAAGTGATTCTCATGCAATAATATTAACTTAATCCTTTAACCTAAAAATTATCATGGATTCTAATATGATGAACTTTATGTTTTAATATAGTCCAACATTATCTTTAATACGATAATTATATTAATTAATGTTGGACATGAAGTAAATCATATAGAAGAATATGAGTGATTAAGAAGGAATTTGTCTTTCACGTATTTATGAGAAATATACCTCCAGGCCCCTCGATAGGTTAGACTGAAGATATTGCATGGTTATGCAAAAATGAATTGATATAGGTTATCAATGTCTTAGATGAGGTGGCTAGAGCTTTAGAACTAGAGAATGAAAGCTTAACTGATTTTTCCCTTATCTCTAAGAGTAAGGAAGGCCTACCTAGCTAGAATAAGTAAAATTTTCAAACTTAAGAGTCTAACATTGAATGTATGCATAATTTTTTATCTTATTCGGTGACCAAACCATGTGAAAGTAATGGGATTGGTAATAGAGTTGAGCTTCTAATTTTGTGGTGTATGCAATATAATCAGGCATTTAACTTCGTATGGTGGATAGTAAATCATTTGGGTTTTGTTAGTAAAAAGGATACCCGATGCATCTTTATGGGTAATTTTGTCACCATTATTCCATATTACTTGAGGCTTTATGATTCCTATTACATCGATGATATCACCATGGGTAAAGTCATAATTTGCTCACTTATGATTATGGGCTATACACATTGGCCTTAATGTGAAAAGAGGCACGATTTATGAATTGGTGCAAAACCCCGATGAAGGACGTAATGAAGAGGAAGAGCCTTAAGAGGCAAATCCTTTGGGTGACAAACCTTCTAATGCTTCCTAACCTCCACGACCATCCATGGGTCCTTTAAAAGGAATTTTGACATGATTGGAATCTCTCTTGGAGCATATAGATTATCACCAAGAATCCTTCAAAGATAAAGTGAGGTTGAGGCTTTGTATAATGATAAAAGTCATTTTAAAATATATTTCCAGGTTATAAATTAGGAATTTTTGTTTTTTATAGTGTTTATTTTGAAATTAGTTAATTTTCTATTTGTTTTATGTTTGTAGAGGAAATTCTAAAAAAAAAGGAGCTAAATTATAGTTTTAAGTAATGTTACATGGCTTTTGCGTTAGACCATATGGTGACGCGAAGTGGATGAGTAAGTAGAACAAATTCGGGCTTAGCAAATAAGTACATGGGTTGTCGCATGGCCTAAGCAAGGCATCAGATCTAGTTTTTAAAACGTAAATTGTAAGTTACTTTTTAAGGAGATTTGACCTATTTGGATAAAGATTCCAGAGTTTAAAAAAAAAACAAAAGGAAAAAAGAGTAGATTTTTAGGAAAAATGGATCCAAGATCAATACCAAAGAAAAAAAAAGATTTTGTAAAGATTAGAAGACATCTTCTCTTAGGGTTTTCATTGTTTTGTTTAGAAAGACTCTTCTTTGGAAATTTTTTTTGCTTAATTTAATGGATTTCTTTTTGTTTATTTCTTTTTCTTCTTATAGGATGAACTAATTCTTTAATTTTAGGGATTATGGTAAAATCCCAATATTTATTTCATGAAACTATGAAGTGATTTTTGCTTGAATTGTATTGGGTGTCTTGATTTAATATGTTTGAACTTAATTGATCTTATATATATGAAGTGATTTTTACTTTAATTGTGTTGGGTATCTTGATTTAACATGTTTAAGCTTAATTGATTTTGTATGTATAAATCACCATATATGTGCAATGTTTGAGATTTTAGATGATGGAGTGAGAGTGGAAGTCTAGGGTTAGTCCTAACATATTAAACTAAGCTTGACTTCTAGAGATATTCAAGGTTTGTTCATGGAACTTAATGCGTTGTATTGAATTTTATGACCATGAAAGTACGTATAATTTGAGTAATAGTAGATTTAATATTGCTCGAGAGAGATTAGAAGGTAATTTAGGAAAATCAATTTTCAAGCACAACTCAATATCAATTGAAATAATTCTTTTGATATATTAGTGGAATGATATTGTGGTGTACCCAAATTTCCTAGAAATCATTGTCATAAGAGTTTCTTTCAATTAAATCTCAAATTTATTTAATTATTCTTATAATTTTAATTTTTTGTTTATTATTCTTTTCTTATTTCAGTTGCTAAATAATAGAAAAATTAAAACTTGGTTGTACTTGTGTAAAACAATCCTTGTGGGAATGATCTTTATTTATAATTTTATTACTTGAGCGATATGTGCACTTGTAAGAGTTGTATATGCAATAAGTTTTTGGCGTCGTTATCGAGAATCAATTTTTCATAATTTTAACTCTACTTAAGATTTTTGTTAACTTAGTATTTAAATTCTACATTTTTAATAATTATGTGAGCTTAATTGCAATTTCTTCTTTTGATAGATAAAATTTTTGGTATTTGCTACGTTTGAAAAGTCCCAAATTATTCAAATTTGATCCTGAAATTGAATGCACATTTTACATTCAAAGGCGAATCCAAAAATCGAAAAGGAATTTGCTTATAACTATAACTGGTGATGAAAGAAGACTAAGAGTTTTGTGAGAATTTGCAATGCCACGAACCTAAGAGACTCAATCAAATATTGTGAAACCTGTCATTAGTAATAAAAATTTTGAGATCAAATTGATGATTATCCATATGATGCAACAAAACATATTTAGGAGTAAAGCTATTGAGGATTCAAATGTGCATATCATAAATTTCTTGGAAATATGTGCAACCTTCAAGATTAATAGGGTAACTATTGATGTAATTCGATTATAGCTATTTTCTTTCTCCTTGAGGGATAAAGCTAAAAGGTGGCTAAATTCTATGGCACCTAACTCATTTGCTACTTGGAGGATCTTTCTAACGATTTTTTGGCAAAATATTTCCCATCAGACAAGGCCACACAATTAAGGCCAACAATTGCAAGCTTTCAATAAGAGCCAAGTGAGCCATTATATGAAGCATGAAAGTGGTTTAAGGAGTTGCAAAGAAGTTATCCACATCATGGTTTATTAGATTGGTTGACAGTCTAAACCGTCTACAATGGGCTTATCCATTCGATACATATTCTTATTGGTGCCATAGTAGGAGGTGCACTTACGGGAAAATCAACCAATAAAGCATATACATTGTTGGAAGAGATGACCTCAAACAACTACTAATGGACAAGTGAAAAAGGGATCAACAAAAAGATTACGGGTGTTTGTGACATTGATGCCTATACCATGTTAAATACCGAGATGGATGGTCTTGCAAAGAAGTTTGAAAGTGTGAGTGTGCATTATCAGTACCCCACTATTGACTTATGAATGGTTTATGGAGCACATATGGAACCAAATGCCAATTAGCGAGTCCTTTTACTCAAAGTTTGCCAAATAGGTATAATATATTTCTAATTTTGATAAGCAACCCAACAATCCATATTCCAACACCAATAATTTCGGATGGACGAATTATCATAACTTTTCATAGAGTAACTATGACAATCAAACTAAGTCTTCTTATCCTTCTAGTTTTCCTTAAAGGCAACAAGGTGGCATTTTCATAGCTTAACCAATCCAACATGAGAAGTAATAATGAGATATGCAAAAGTTTTTGATTGAGAAGTTTGAAAAGGTGGAGGCCAAGCTAGATAAGATATACAAGCTTGAATTAAGGGTAAACCAAATAGAGTAACATAATTGATATTTGGAGATGCAAATTAGGCAATTGGATAACATTATGAATGAAAGAATGTAAGGCACATTGCCTAGCAGGAGTAATTAACCCAAAAGAACAATGCAAGGTAATTACTTTGAAGAGTGGCATGGAGATACTTGACCCCCCATACCAGGACAAGGGTGAGAGTGAGAAAATAGCCTAAAATCTATGAAAATCCTAAAATCTTAGTTCAAGAAAATGGAGAAATAGCCCTAAAATTTAGTATGGATGAGGAAGATAATGTGGATGAAGCTAAAAAGGAAGAAGGAAGTAAGCCTATACTAGTAAAACCTTATGTTCCACCATTCTTTTTCCTTAATGAGTGAAATTACACAAGTTTAAAGCAATATTGTAAGTTTTTGGAGATTTTCAAGGAAATTCAAGTCAATATTCCATTTGTCGAGGTCTTAGCATAAATGCCAAAATGTATAAAATTTCTTGAACAAGTTTCATCTAACAAAAGGAAGTTGGAGAAATTTGAAACCATAGCTTTCTCTAAGGAATGTAGTGCCATAATCTAAAATAAGCTTCCACTAAAGCTTAAAGATCCAGGGAATTTCTCTATTCCTTGCAAAATTTCTTATTGCAAATTTGAGAGAGCATTATGTGATTTAGGTGCTAGTATTAGCCTAATACCTCTTTCTATTTGTAGGAAATAAAAGCTTGGTTAGATCCAACCAATAATAGTGACATTGCAATCAGTGGATCACTTTATTAAATACCCGATTGGAATGGTGAAGAACGTTCTCATGCAAGAAGGAAAGTTCATTGTACTAGTAGATTTCATTGTGCTTAATATGAATGCATATGTGGACATGCCATTAATCCTTGGAAGACCATTTTTGGCAACCAAGGGAGCCATAATTGATGTAAAGAATGAGAAGCTAACTTTGAATGTGATGGGAGAATCAATGGAGTTCAATATTTTAAAAGTAACAAAACAACTTTCTTCCATTGAACATTATAATAGGATGGAAGTGGTTAATGACTTAATTCAAGAGGTTTCTCAAAATGTGTATCTTAAGAATCCATTCGAAGCTTGCTTGGTTCAAGGGGCATCACCATTGTATGAGGTCTATGAAAATGCATCCCAATTTTTAAAAGCAACTCCTTCATTTAAAGATTATAGGTTTCAAAATTTAAGACAAGGTAAAGCTTTCCCCTCAATTGAAAAAACTTTAATTCAAAAGCCAAAATGCCCTCCTCTTTATTTGAGATATGCATTCCAAGGTGATGCTTATGAAAATGCCCGAATGTATAAGAAGAAAGACAAGTTTTGGCATGCTAAGCAATTTCACAAGCTCTCACTTGAAGTTGAATAATAAGTGGTGCTAGTTTTACATTTTGAAGCTATAAAGTTGCAAGGAGATGGTGCTAAAATGTTTAAAGTAAATGACCAACATTTAATTCCTTCTTTCTGTGATGATGCATTGCAAAATGGAGAATCTCTTCTCCTAAATTCACTTTCAAGTTGAGAATTTGTAGAAAAAGTTGAGCAAATGACTTTAAACAAACTCTAGTTGGGAGGCAACTTAATGATTTTATTGTTTTAGTCATTTTTTGATTATTTATTTTAATTTTTGCATGTTATTTCTTTTTAAATTTTCAATCATTGTAATGTTTAAATTCTTAGAAATTCAGTAGTTTTTGCTAGTTTAATTCTTAATTAGATTGTTGTTTTTATGTTTAATTAAAGTTAATTTAGTCAATTTTGATTAATTACAAATTATTTTTGGAGCAATGATCATTAGGTAGCAACCCATGAGATTATGAAGGGTACAACACTTTGAATGTTCAAAAATGGAGAAAAATACTAAATTTCAGTTGCAGACATGTTGCCTGGGCCATGTATCAGACCATGCAACATCAGATGGCAGCCCACTTGAATACTGACCTTGTTTTCCTCTTAACCCTAACACACAAACCCTAAACTTTATTCACAGTCACCTTCATCATCTCCCAATCTACTCACTTTCTCTTTCCTCCAAAAACCACTCAAATCTCATCATGTCCATAACAAAAATAATTGCAGAAAGAACTCCAATCAGTTCTTTAACAGCTCCTTTTTGAAGAAAAAAAATATTTGAAGTCATCATTTAATGAAGAGCTTAGATTGGATTGACAATAGGATGTAACAAGTTTTTTTGCGCACATGTGATTGTTCCAATAATAACATTCACCAACAAACTAGTGATTTTTATTTTTCTTTTAATTTAATTTTTATTTGTCTATTTTTAAAATTTTTCCTATTTTCATTTTCTTCTTTTTTTTTTTATTTCTTTGGTTCTGTTATTTTGGTATTTTATGTTCAAAATTATTGTAGATTTAGAATTCATATTTTTAGTAATTTTATTTTAGGGTATTTTGTGTTTAACTATTATAGGGTTTGGATTAGTAATATGGTCTTGTGTTGCGATGTTTAAATGTTTAGGTATTTTGGGTGTTTGAGTAATCTTGTGTTTTATTTATCGAAGTACTTGTTAAAAATTTTTGAGATATCAATTGCTTGGAAGGTTACTCTATATTGTTTTATTTTTTTTTGAATAGTGTCTATTAGGTTAAGTTATTTAGTAATTTTTGGTAGATGTAGTTACGAAAAGAAAAATATTTTATTTACGAAAATTGTGCTTGTTGAGTTGCAAGTATGGGATCTTTGAAAAAAAATAGCCTCTATGATTGCTTAATTTTTCCGGTATTTGACTTGTGATTTTTAATTATATTTTTCATGAACAAGAATGCATTTTTGGAGATATAACTAAATTCTGATTCTTGAGAGTTGTTTTGTGTTGAAGTGGTTGATTTACAAGCGAAGAAATTATAGAATTATATTGTGATTAAATTCTATGAACTAATGGTAATTCTTAGCGGTGTGAAAATAAGAATTTAATAATTAAATTGAGAACTTTATTTAATAGTTGTATTTGTAGTGAATGAAAATATGTTTTTTTTTTTTTTGTGGATTTGGATAAATTTATGGTTATTGAAATTTTTGCGAATTGAGATATTGATATGCAGGTGTTTGATAATTTTTTAGATTGTTTGTATACTACAGATGTGTTGTTGGATTTAATTCTAAGTGCATGACCCATGGCCTGTTGGTCCATGCACATCTATTAGGTTTTGTTTCATATCCACCTAGATTGTTTGTTTATAATATTTTTATTTTATTCTAATTTTATTCATGTTGATTTACTATTGAAGAAAAGTTGAAACATGACACTGGATTTTGCAAAATGAACAATTACAGAAATTCAAAATTGGCACCAAGACAACTCTAAGTCACATAAAAGGAGAGTATTTTTTTTTTCCTTTTTGTCCATGCAATTTTATTTTCCTTTCAACGTTGAGGACAATATTTAATTTAAGTTTGGGGGAGGGACTTGAGCTAATTCTTTCATTCTTTTATTTTTTTGTCAATATTGAAATTAAATTTATTCTTTTAATTTTTTTTTGGAATTTATAGGAATTTTGATTTATTAATTTAAGGATTTCAACAGTTTATTTCCTTTTTGGGAAAATTGTTTGCACTAAAAGCGATTTCTTGTTAAGTTTATTGAGAAACTTGCTTTAATCATTATATTTAGGAATTGATTGTTTGTTTAGATTCAAGCATATGCATGCTAGTTTGATAAAAACTTTTCCACTAATTCTAAAATCAGACATATAATTTTTTGAGGTAAAATATTAATTCACACTTGATCAGGGAAAATGATTTAGGTATTTTTTGTGTTAACCCATTTAACACCTTGCATACCTTTTTTTTTTTTAATCCTTTACACCCTTTTTAAGGCTTGAAATACAGTTTGAAAGTGTTTACAAGCCTTTTCTTAGTACCATTAACCTTATTACTATATAGCCCATATTATGGCCTACACACCAAGAGAATTTTAGAATTGAAATTTTTAAGTGGTACTAGAATTTCCAATATCTTTGTTTAGAAACTTGAATTTCCTTCTTGATTATATATTTAAGCATATGTGCAAGTGTTTGATATTTGAATAGAACAAAAAAAAAAAAAAGGGATGTGTAATGCTTGCATATTTATAATTTATTATGTATTTGGAAAAGAGCAAAAAGTTGAGAGTTGTGAAGTCTTTTGAGCTCTGATGCTTAAATTGTTTGGAGTTCATAATTTTTTTTTATGTGAGATGCATTATGTACATGATTTACTCTTGAGTTTTATGATGAATTTGGATTGTTTGAGTGATTGTTGCTAGGGAACAAAAAGAGGATGTGGTTTAGACAAATTGGAAAATTTTGGATTAGATATAAAAATTTTAATGTCACTTGATTATTTTTATTCTTGGTATTCTCTTGCTTGTACTTTTTATCCTTTCTTGGATGAGACGTTAACCCCTAGTCACGTTACAATCCAATAAAGACCTTTTGATTCTTGATGAGATGTGTAATTACATTAGTGGAGATTGATAGTGTGTTATTACCTATGGAATTATATATAACATTATTTGAGGAAGAGGTTTTACAATGTCATCTTGTATTTTATTTGTTTTTAAATTGCATCAAAAAAGTGAAAAAGGTGTATTGTGGTTTTTGCATATTTCTTGATTGATTTATGCTTGAAATTGCTTGCAAACTTTTGAGAGTGAACTTCATTGTCATAAATTTTTTTTATGAATTTGATTGTGTTAGTTTATTATGAAGTTTTCTAAGTTCAAGGGTTTGTAATTGCGATTTGAAAAGTTCTCTTGTTATTTCTTTTCTTTTACTTGAGGACAAGCAAAACTCTAAGTTTGAGAGAGTTTGATAAGAGTCATTTTTAGCATATATTTTTATTTTAGAAATTAAGAATTTTTCTTATTTTTTAAAGTGTTTTTATTTGGAATTAGTTTTTTTTTTTTTGTTTCATTTATGCTGGCATAGAAAATTCTCAAAAAATGAGTTAAATTGTAGTTTTCAACAATGTTGTATAGGTTGTTGCATGGCCCAAACATTAGACTATGTGGCGATGCAAAGTTGATCAGTCAACAGAACAGATTCGAACTTAACAGATAACTGTGTGGGTTGTTGCATGGTCCATGCATCGGGCTATGTAAGCCACCAGATTCAATTTTTGAAACATAAATTACATGCTGCTTTTTAAAGAGATTGGACCTATTCATATAGAGATTTTAAAGCAAAAAAAAAGCAGATTTTTAGGAGAGAAAAGTGGATCCAAGATCTACACCAATAAAAAGAAGATTTATAGAAGATTTTGTGAAAATTGGAGGACATCTTCTTTTAGCGTTTCATTATTCGGTTTCAGAAGACCATTCATTTGGAAAATTTTTCTACTCAATTTAATGGATTTCTTATTCTTTATTTCTTTTTCTTCTTATATGATTAACTAATTCTTCAATTCGAGGGATTAAGGTGAAAGTCCAATATTTATTTCACGAATATATGAAATGATTTTTATTTCAATTATGTTGGGTGTCTTGATTTAATATATTTGAGCTTAATTAATCTTGTATGTATGAACGATCACATATGTGCAATGTTTTTTTTATTCTAGATGATGGAGTGAGAGTAGAAGTCTAGGGTTGGTCCTAACATACTAAATTAGGAAATTGAGACCACAAGAGTAGGCTTGACTTTTAAAGATATTTAATGATTGTTCACGGAACTTATTGTAATGTTATTGAATTTTGTGGCCACGAGAGTAGACATAATTTCAGTAATAGTAGACTCAATATTGCTCAAGAGAGATTGAAACCATAAAAGTAGGGTTAACTTCTAAAAATATTCAAGGATTGTTCATAGAACTTAATGCATTGTTATTGAATTTTGTGACCACGAGAGTATGCATAATTTCAGTAATAGTAGACTCAATATTGCTCAAGAGAGATTGAGACCATTAGAGTAGGCTTGACTTCTAAAGATATTCAAGGATTATTCATGGAACTTAATGCATTGTTATTGAATTTTGTGACCACGAGAGTAGGCATAATTTCAGTAATAGTAGACTCAATAATGCTCGAGAGAGATTATAGGGTAACATAGGATAATCCATCTTTAAACACAATCTAATCTCAATTGAAATAATTCTTTTGATATATTTATGGAATGATATTGTGGTATACCTTATTTGTTAGAAATAATTGCCATAACAGTTTTTTAATTAAATCTCAATTTTATATAATTATTATTATAATTGCAATTTTTTTATTTGTTATTCTTTTTTTATTTGGGTTGCTAGATAATATAAAAATTTAGACTTGGTATTTGTGTAAAACAATCTTTGTGCGAACAATCTCTACTTATCATTTTATTACTTGAGTGATTTATGAACTTGCAAGGGTTACATATGCAACAGATAGCCGCTTGCATAACATGGATGGGATGCTTAAGCCCTATTTTGAGCAAGTTGCTTTTGCATTGACACCACTACCTCCTTTAGATTAATGACCATCCATCTTTTACTTTTCTTTTTATGTTTCTTTTTTATTTTAATGACTTTGATGTACTTTGTCTTTCTTTGTTTTGTTTTTGTGAATTTGTGTTTTGTTCAAACCTAATGTTATTTTTATGTTGAATTGTACTTTCATTTCTAATCCAAGTCTTGTAGCATTTGTTTTATCTTTTGCCTTGTTATTGCATAATTTTCAACTATGCCATTCGGTCTCCATAAGAGGGATATCCCTTACCCTTATCTTTTTGTGGTTATGATTATTAGGGACAATGATATCTAAGTTTGGGCGTATCAAGGAAAATTTGGATGCAATCAACCTTACATTAAGATAAGAGGGGAGTATTTCTTTCATATCACCTATTTTATCTTTTTGTGCTTAAGCATGCATGTCATTAAAGACAATGCCATATTTAAATATGGAGGGGAAGATTTTGATAATTATGCTTGCATCTATATATAAGGCCAAATAGACTAAAATTTTTTGTAACTTTTTTTGCAAAGATATATACGTTGTTTAGCTTTATTTGGTAATCAATATGAGTTACTATAAAAGATGATGTCATTCTTTAGATGTATGTGAGATAAATGAGTTTTGAGTTAGTTGTTATGTTGTAAAGTGTAACTTATGAAATTAGAATAGTTTGAATTTAATAAGATAATATTTTGTACGTATGTTAATGCAAGTAATTTAGGCAGTTATGGATATATATAATTGCATGAACTTAATTGAAAGATGAATTGCAATTATGCTTTTTTAATTAATATTGACAAAGTAGTTTATGGGATATGATTGAGGAATAAGTAAAATCATAAAAGAAATATTGACTTTGCTATTTTTGAGATGCTTAATAATTAAGGATCTTCATTACTAATGTCAATTTTCATGTAGTACGACAAACTAAAAGCATGAGTATGCAAAGCATTTCAAACAACGTTGTTTGTATTTGCATAAAAAAACATATAAACTCTTTGAGAAAGAAAGAAAAAGAAAATGTGAAAAATTATGAGCCTAAAGTAATATGAATCCTATTGATCTCTTATGCTTAAAACTACTTCTCAATAGTAATTAGTAAAGATAATGGTGATTCAACATGCTTTATATTGTGATTGAGTCTATTAATAGTCTTGTTGGAATGGTTGTTGAGATATATACGTAAAGTGTTGGCTTATTGTTTCTAACTTTCCATAATGAATTAGTTTCCTTTTCAAAGTAGTAAGCTAACTTAAGTTCATTTATTTTAAGTAAGTCCTTGATTAGGATGTTTATTATAGAACTTAAGTAATTGTCATTGCAAGTAAGGTGAAGTAATATATTTTGTAAAAGTTGAAAAAGATTTTGTCTATATAGTTATCTATTGCATGGGGATAAGTAACAGTTCAAGTGTGGGGAATTTGTCAGGTTAATTATTCATATAGTTTTAGTGAGTTTTAAGCTTAATTTGATGTAATTCTATAATGAAATTATGTTATCTTGAGTTTATTTATGTTGTTTTCCATAATGGATGTTTTCTAGGTGTTTTAGCACTTTTACAATGAAATTAAAGCAAATTAGGCAAAACTAACAACTTTACGAACCAAGTGGAAATTTTGGATTAGTGAAGAGCGATTGATGGTTGTTGCGCTCGCGACAAGTGTTGCATGTCGTAACACCTACGCCTTATTTATGTTATAGTAGTAATGACATATGTCGCAGCCTGCAATGTGGTTGACCCGTTTCTTAGAATTTATCCCGCATTTTTGTCAATTTGGAGGAGTATAAAGGAAACACTTAGAGTTTTTCTAAGAGAGTAAAAAAGGACCTTTTGAATACTTAAAAAGGTAATCTTGAAGAAAGAAAAATACGAGAAATAAGGTTTCAATGCAATATTTGATTCAAGAATTCAAGGAATTGCTTGATAACGAAAGAAGAAGAAGAGTAGATTTATCAACCATTAAGCTAATTTGGAGAATCCTATTTCTTTCTCTTTGTTTCTTAATTATTTATTCAATATGATGCTTTTATAATTAGATTTGTCTTATTTTGTTATTATGTTAGCCTAGATCTTTTATCTAGTCCTTTGATGGAGCATGCAAAAGATTGAATGTTTTATGATTTTAATGACTATGTGAGATATTATTCTTTTATAAGTGAATGATTTTTTAACCTAATTCTAGTAAATACCCGACCATCAATTATATCATTTTTGTTTCATTATAAATTAAGATATTGTAAATTAAAATAGATATAAAATCAATTCCCTTAGATTAATTGACAAGTAGAGATACCCACTTAACTTATTCCTATCATTTAAAAGATTGTTAGATCTAAATAAGTGATGTTCTTTCTAGTTCACATTGAGAAATGGTTCTATGAAATAAAATTTCAAAGTTATGGGAAACTGCACTTAAACACTATAGAGACAATGATAGTTATAATGCTTTATCCAACATTTCATTAAAAGAGTAATGATTTTCATGACTTTCTATTGGTGAGCTCATGTTTCCTAGGTTGATTAATATAAGGTTTTCTTTCCAATCATTTTATCTTTTTGCCATTGTTAATTAGATTACTTTAATACCAGTTGTTAGTTAAGAAAGAAAGTTATTGCTTTCCAGATAAAAATATAATCATCATAATTTAGTACTTATTGCTATTGTCTTTATGGGATAATATTCGCACTCAGTGTAACATTATTACTTGTACCATCCATATACTTGTGGCCATTGGCAAGTTGAATTCTTGTTAAAGGGAGACTTTTTTAGGAGTTACGAGTCTATACTTCGAGTATAAGAAAAATGCCAATGAAACCCTTACTCATGATTAAGTCTGAAATACTGTGTTATACTGGAAAAGGTGTAATATAGGTGTTAGTGGAAAATTGATGGTACTATGACATGCAAATGTACTTAGAGAGAGGCATATGCCCTAAGGGGGTAGAGAAGAAAGATAGAGATATAAAGGCTGACATTATAATTTATCATATATAATGGTATGGTATATAAGTAGATGCTTGATAGAGTGCATTTAAGGTGCTTAAAGGATGAATAAGCTAGCAGAATGATGAAAGATATACATGCAAAAGTCTATGGTCCCAACATGAACAAGTTGGTATTGGCAAGAAAAATCTTAAGAATAGGGTACTATTAGACTATATTGAATCAAAATTGTATTAGAACTTTGAGAAACTGCCACAAATGTTAGGTTCACAAGAGCTTTAATCATTTTTCGCTAATAAAATTACAAAACTTCACCTTAATTGTTTGTTGCATTAGGAATCAACATTATTGGAAAGGTAAAACCATCATCAGTAAGGAGACACAAATACATCATAGTAGCAATTGACTACTTCTCAAAGTGGGAAGAAGTTAAGCTCTTTTTTAAGGTAGTGGCAAAATAGACGACTAAATTCATAGAAAAAAATATCATTTATCACTATGGTGTCCCACACCATATTGTGATAAAGAATGATGTATAATTTTAGGTCAAGGTCAAGATAGTTTTGAAAAGGTATGGGGTGGCACATCATAAATCCTCGCTTTTTAGTCCATAAATGAATGGTGCAATTGAGGCGACTAATCATAACATTAAAAATATTCTAGCTAAAATGTTTGAAATCTATAAAGATTGTTTAGACAATATGTCCTTCATGTTGTGGGGATACCATACCACTATTATAATGTCAATAGAGATGATGCTTTATTCTATGATGTATGAAGCAATATTTCTAATAGAAATGGAAATGAAGTCCTAGCGGGTTTTGATTAAGATTAAAGTCTTTAAGTATTAGTGGGTCAGAAGCAGATACGACCAACTACCCTATTAGATCATAAAAGGTTGAAAGCCCTGTACCATATACAACTTTATAAGAAGAGGATGGCACACATCTTCAATAAGAGAGTCAAGATGAGAATACTAGGGGTTGGTGACTTAGTATCAAAAGACATACGACCACAAGCTCATGACCCTAGGGGAAAGTTCAAGCTAAGTTAGGAAGGTCCTTACATGGTCAAAGTAGGGATAACCATGCACCCTTTATAAGTCCTTAATGTGATTTCTGTTAGCTTTCACCATGGGTAAGTCTAAGGAATATCAGAGTCATAAATGTAGGAAAGCCACTGAGTCCATTTAGCCTTGGTTAAGATGGGTCTAGATAGATGATGATTTGAATGATACTATGAGAAATACCACCTATAGTAGTAGCCTCAAATAACTCTAGCCACTCCTACAACTAAATCTTAAAAAAATTAAAAACAAATAAAATTAAAAGATAATAAAAAAATAATAAAAAGATATAAAAAGAAAATAGGCTTGTTACGTTGAAACTTTGAAAGGGCGAGCTAAGAAAAAATAAGCAGTTCACTAGATTGAAAACTCGCAAGGGTAGTTTAAGTAAAAGTTAAGGTAAAAAGATAAAAATAAAAATAAAAGAAGAAAAAATAACAAAAGGCTATAGGGTGCACACACTTGAAGTAGTAGTGGACTTTCTAAGAAAGACTCGTTGACACCCAAAGTTGCTATGTATAAGCTCACAATAGTCTTACCAAGAATCACAGTGAGTGGAGTCTTGCTTCTCAATCTCCTCAATGAATGGTAGGAATTGAAGGTTAATCTCACCATCATCTTTGTGTAGTAGATACTAACCCATCTAGACGGTTGCCAGAATATGGGCTTAGGTAGCCCTAGCATTGTCTCTTAAGGGGCATAAGGTGAGCGAAAGAGATAATAATGTCTTCTCCTTTCCCAAGTTGTAGAGGGGCACCTCATTCATTATAAGGTGAGTTGAATAACTCTATCGTCTTCTAGGTATGTGGGTATCTAACTATGACAATGCAATCCGATTAAAATCAGTGATGTGACAATTTAGAATGACACAAAACTCCTTAAGAATGAAGTAGATCCCTATGTCACTCAAGTGGAAGGAAGGGATAGATGGGTCCCAATGATCTCAAATCATCTATGAAATATCGGTATTAAGTTTGATGAATAAGAGATATCGAAGGACTTTAAAACCTATTTATTGAACTAGTTGGTCAAACTTAGGTCTTTCTTTTGAACTTGATAATATAAATTGAAAGGTTCTAATATTGGTTTTAAGTATTGTTTTTACAGATAATAAGATAGGAATTGAATTAAAAGTTAAATGGAAGTGAAAAATCTCTAAGTCTCAAAATTGTCCTTTAATTCATGCCTAAGACAGGAGGATCGTGACTAAGATCAAGATCGTGACCACTATTTGGTGTGTGGTGATCAAAATTACTTAAAACCATGGGAACTAAATCCTTTAGTTTATTTCTCAGTGGCAATCATTATGGGACTTATGATTGCAACATTTAAAGTGTTTCAAAAATGCTACAACAATCATCCGAAAAGCCTATAGAAGCAAGCCATGTATCCAAGGAGCTATTTAGAGATTTAAAGATTATGACTATGATATGAGGGATGACCATGACTTAATTTGAACCTTAAAGCAAAAAAAGGTAGTTTGTTTCATAATAAGGCTCGCGGTCCTCTATGTTAAGGCTATTCTTAATTGCGATCTCAACTTACCATTCATGATCGAGTTTAGTAAAAAGTTGAGGATACCAATGGCTAGTTTTTTTTTTAAAAAAATGATCATACACCTTGTGTCACTAGCCATTCCACAAATTTGAAGATATCAAAAAAGCAATTCTCAGCTGAAATGTAGTTCATGATCGTGATTATTTATCTTAATAGTGATTTGAGTTTGACAAGCATTAAATGTAGAATTATTTATCAAACCTTAGGGATTTGCAAATAGTTTCTTTTGTAATAGCTCTTTGATAGTTGAAACTTAAATGACCTTAAATGTAAGAGAATAACCATTTATTATGACCAAACTCGTGCAAATTTGTTTTTCAACATTTTTACTCTTTATTACTTTATATTTTGGTTATTGAGTGACATTGATTATGTGTAAAAGGTTAAGAATGAGCCTTAAACAACTGGGAATTGGGTTTATAATGGGCCTTTTGTTATTAAAACTCTTGTAAAATTTAATTAGGGTATGGTGTAAGCCTAAACACTAAGTTTAATGTGAGCATGTAAAACACTAGTGAGTTGGTGAAATACCCAATTGGTTAATTGAGGAGTGGATGTAGGGTTTGTTAACACTTGAACCATTATAAATCTCTTATGTTGATTATTTCCTTTATTATCCTTAATCTTTTATTTACTTGTGATCCATCAAAAATTTTAAATTTTCCTCCAGTTTAATCCCTTTTCTTAATGCACAAGGACCAATATGTGTTATTTGAGCATAAGTCTCAAAACTAGTCTTAATTGATTGAGAAAAGATCATGGCATAAGAGGGCATCCATTCTCACATAAACCCATCCTTTGATGGATATGACTATGCTTATTCTAAGTATAAGATATAGATCTACCTTGATAGTGATGTTGTATCAAAAGAATGAAAGCCTCTTACAAAAATTATGGGTGGAATTGAAGAAAAACTCCAAAGAAAAGAATAGGTTGGGGCCTATATAAAGTCAAATGAAAGAAATAAGAGGGCAATGATAATCATCCTATGCTCTTTCTCAAGAGAAAAGTGTAGAAGAGTACAACATTATCAAAGTGCTCATGGTATATAGAAGGTTTTAGAGAATTACCATGAAGGTATCATGCAAGTGAAATTAAGGAGAGTTGGCATGTATGTAATCAAATATGAACTCTTCATGATGAAGATAAATGAAAGCATCACCAATATGACAAATAGGCTTCTTACTATTGTCAATAACATGAAGAAATATGAGAGACATCTTACTAATCATGATGTAAATACTAAAATTCTTAAAACTCTTCCTTTGGAAAAGTTTGGTGCTAGAGTGTATAGTATAGAAAAATCTAATGAAGACATTAGTAAAGTACCAATTAATGCCCTCATTAGAAAGCTCCTCACTCATAAGATAGTAATAAAAAAGGACGAGGAGATGAAGAAGTTAAGAAAAAAAAAAAAAAGACAAAGGAGAAAAGAAGGCACTTGCTATTAAATTATCTATAAAAGACAAAAAAGTGAAGGTAAGCTCTAGTGATAGTGATGAGAGTGAAAAAGAAGAAGAAGAACTTGTTATGCCTTCAAGCAGGTTCAAATAGTTGATGAAAAGGAGAAAAGAAAGAAGAAACCAAAAAAAAAAAAACATCGACTAATTATAAGAATAAAAAGAATAATGTGACTTACTTTGAGTGTGACAACCAAGGGCACATTAAATATGATTATCATAGACTCAAGAAGAAAAATAATTTCAAAGGTAGTTAGGATGATGATGATTCAAGTGAAGAAGAGGAAAAGGATGAAGTTGTAAATTTTTACTTCATGGCTTAAGAGGACTCCTCGAATGAGGCAAGTACTTCATTCCAATCTTATAATGATGATTGTTTTGAGGATGGGGATGATGAGCTTCTCAAAGCCATGACTTTCAAATGTGATAAATATATATAAAAAAAGAAATAGTATAAGAAAAAATGTTCTCAACTTGAGGATGGTTTTAAAAGTTTAAATGATATTATTTCTAACATTAGGACTTTTAATGAAGAACTCAACAAATCTTTTGATCAACTTTCTAAAAATCCACCTTCTCTTGATTCTTTGAGAAAAGAAAATGATTCTTTTAAAAAAATGAAGTCATTAAGTTGAGAAACTCCACCTTAAAATTTTACAAGGGGAAGAAGGCCTTAGATACATTACTTGTATCTCAAAGGCCACCCGTAGTGAGACATGGTCTTGGATTTAATGGAGCTTTTACATCCACAACTTCCCTTCTTATATTCATTAAAGCTTTCAACCCTCAAACTTCTAGCATAAAGGTGTTTGGAAAGATGAATGCCCCCAACACTAAACCTCTTATGCCTAAGGGTAAGGGAAAGGCACCTCAAGGCTCTAAGGCCAAGCCTCAAAGAGTTAATCATGCATTTATGTATAACATGAGGCATGTATAAAGGCACACACTCCTACTCCACCCCACACTTACTCATACATGCATTCACATGGAAATGGCATGAGAAGACCACCTACTCATACCAAAGTAGTACAAAGGAGAAAGACTAATAAAGTATAGACTACAATGCCATTATTATATGAAGTATGGTTACATTAATGTGTTTTACTACATTAGGAAGGCTCATCTCAAACTAGAGGATCCTTCCAAGCCTAACCCCCTGAAACTAATTATGCTTGGGTACTTAAATAAAAATAAATTTATTGTGTTTTGTAGGTATGTTTGGAATCCATCAAAGATGATAATAATTGGCATGTAGTGGGTGCTCAAAACATATGACAAAAAATAAGAGGTATTCATATCCATCAAAGAAAAGGATAGTGGTAATGTCATATTTAGGAAAAATGGTAAGGGTAAGATAATTAGCATTGGTATTGTTGATTAATAATTGACTCTAGAGAATGCCTTGTCACTACTTTGGCAGATGATAATGTAGTCTTTAAGGATGAAAGGCAAGACAATACCTACATAATTGACTTAGACAATTTAGTTAATCAATCTTTTAAGTGTCTTATGTCTATTAGTAATTAAACATGACTTTGGAATATAAGATCTAGGCATGCAAGCATAAAGCTTCTCTAAAATCTTTTAAAAGGAGAACTAGTGGAAGATCTTCCTAATCTAAAGTTCATCAAGGATACGACTTGTGGACCTTGTCAAATAAGAAAGCAATACCAATGTTCCTTCAAACCCAAAAATATTATAAGTACTTTTAGACCTCTTCAAGTTATCCACATGGATTTGGTAGAACCTATTAAGAATGCTAGCTTTGGTGGCTAACACTATGCATTTGTTCTTGTTGATGATTGCCCAAGCTTTATTTGGGTTAGTTTCTTAACTCATAAGAGTGATGTTCTTATGCTTTCAAAAGTTTTGCTAAAAGGGTTCAAAATGAAAAAGGTTACTTTATTTTCAAAATGAGCATAGGTTTCACATAATTTTTCAGCTCATATAATACCACAACAAAATGGTATTGTAGAGAGAAAAAAATGAAAATTAGTAAGAGATGACTAAAATTATGCTTAATGAGTATTCTCTTTTAATTTACTTTTAAGAGCCAAAGTTATAAACACTTCTTATTATATTACAAATAGAGTTTTTAAAAAATCCATTTTAAGCAAAACCTCTTATGAGTTATAGAATGGCAAAAAGCCCAACCTTTTATACCTTAGAGTTTTTAGATGTAAATGCTATATTTTAAATACCAAGGACAATCTTAGCAAATTTGCTTAAAAAAACTAATGGACGCATTTGTGAGGCTACTCCAACACTAGCAAAGCTTATAGAATCTTTAATAAGTTTATAATGGTTAATGAGTCTATGAATGTAGTTTTTTATGAGTATAGTAAACTTGATCTTGGGAAAAGTTCTTTTATTGATAATGTTATCTTACAGGTGAATTTGAGTAGTAAAAGCTCAATCCAACTCTAAAGGAAAGTGGAGTGGAAATTGAAGTTAAGGAGTCACCTCAAGGGGAACAGCAAGCTCAACTACAACAAAAGGAGAACAAAGCTCAAGAACTACCCATAGAATAGAGATACTCTAAGAACCATCCAAAGGAACTCATCAATGAGCAGACCTTAAAGAGTGTAAGTACTAGAGCTCAACTTAATGCCTAAAATAATAACCTTGCTTTTGCTTCTTAAGTAAAGCCCAAATCAATAGATAAGGCTCTTGATAATAAATGTTGGGTGATTGTTATGTAAGGGAAAATCAACCAATTTGAGAGGAACAAAATATGGGAGCTTATTTGAAGACCCAAAAAGCACCCAATTGTGGGATGCAAATTGATGTATGAGAATAACTTTGATGAGCAAGATTCCATCATTAAGAATAAAACGAGATTAGTTGCTAAAGGGTACAACTAAGAGGAAGGTATTGACTTTGATGAAACCTTTACCCCCATTACATGGTTTGAGGTTATTAAAATCCTTTTTGCATATGCATGCCAAATGAATTTTAAGTTTTTTCAAATGGTTGTCAAAAGTGCATTTTTAAATGGTTTTATTGAGGAGGAAGTTTATGTTGAACAATCTCTAGGTTTTGGATCACATGATTTCAAAAACCTTGTTTTTAAATTAGCTAAATCCTTGTATGGTTTGAAACAAGCTCCAAGAGTTTGGTATGAAAGACTTAGTTCATTTCTCTTAAAAATAGTTTTTAAAAGGGCAAGGTTGACACAACATTATTCATTAAAAGGCATGACAAGAATACACTAATTGTTCAAATTTCTATTGATGATATCATATTTGGTGCCATTAATAAATCTCTTTGTGAAGAATTTGATAAGTGTATGACTAGGAAATTTGAAATGAGTATGATGGGACAACTTAAATTTTTTCTTGGTCTACAAATCAAATAATGTATGAAGGCATTTTCATTA
The DNA here is from genome assembly GCA_949677035.1 of Omphalea diandra. NCBI lineage: Eukaryota > Viridiplantae > Streptophyta > Magnoliopsida > Malpighiales > Euphorbiaceae > Omphalea > Omphalea diandra. The sequence continues at coordinate 5,729 of CATIWR010646765.1, read as the reverse complement.
ATCAATTCAAGTACATACAAAAGCTACTTAAGAAATTTGGTATGGATGGATGCAAGATAGCCAAAACATTAATGAGCTCATCAAACAAACTTAATAAAGATGAATCAAGTAAGCTTATAAATGAGAAGAATATAAAGGTATGATTGGTTCTGTTCTCTATCTTATCACTTTTAGATCCAATATTATATTTAGTGTATGCTTGTGTGCAAGATTTCTATCTTGTCTAAAAGAATCACATTTGCATGCGATTAAAAGGATTTTAAATAATTTACATGGCACATTGCATTTAGGCTTGTGATATCATAGGAACTCATTTTTTAGTATTCTTGGATATTTAGATGCATATTATGTTGATAATTTACTTGATAGAAATATCACTTCTGAAACGTGCCAATTTATTAGTGACTGTTTAGTTTATTGGTTTAGTAAGAAGAAAGTTTTAGTTGTTTTATCCACGGTCAAAATGGAATATATGGCAGCGGGTTATTGAGCACCTAAGTTTTTTAGATGAAATAATAACTCAAGGATTATGATAAAGATGTTGATCACATTCCCATCAAATGTGACAATACTAGTGTAATGAATCTTTCAAAGAATCTTATCCAGTGCTCTAAAAGCAAACATGTTAACATTAAACTTCATTTCCTTGAGACCATATGTAAAATGTAATGTTCTGTTAAAATTTATTGACACAAACAACTAACTAGAAAATATTTTCACCAAACCCCTTAATCAATAAAGGATTAACTTCATCAAAAGGGAATTAAAAATGTTTGATACAAGCTCTTTAGGGTGAAAATTAGTCTCGTTATGTGCATATATGTTGCTTAATTGATATTATGGTGTTTGATATGTTTGTGATGAGATTATAATGTTTGAATGTGTTTATCTTATGTTGAGATGAATATTCAACTTGTAATTGAATTTTTCCATATTCAGATGCTTGAATCAATCACTCATATATCAATTTGATCAATTAGAATATGGGTCATTTAAGCAAATTTCATTTTAAAGCTTGTTTTTAAAACTACCTTATAAATCATGACTGAGATAATAGTTTGTGGTCAATATTTACAAGTCACTTTGCTTTTTCAAGGATTTTAAATTTCATGTTCGTGACTTATCCTTCGCCCTCATAAATTTTTAAAATTTTCAAATTTAAACCATTGTCTTTACATCTTTTTGAGGTCAAACTAGTTGTTACTTATAAATTTTGTAATTCACGATCACGACCCATGTTTAGTGGTTGTGAATTATAGTAACTGTTGGGTAATAACTCTTTCATTCTAGATGATTTTTTTTTTTTTTGCATTTAATGGAAAAGTAACCATTTTTTAATTGTTTTACCTCTTTTTATACTTATTTAAACCCTTTTTCAACCTATGTCTTTCACTTTTCCTGCTTTCCCTCATTCTTTCTCACTTAATTCTTCCCTTTTTCCACTACTTCTCAAATTTTGTTCTACTTTTTCTTCTCAACATTCTTTGATATGGCTTTAAGAAAACTCCCGAAGGACACCAATAAGGGCAAGACCCTTTAAACATCTTCTCTTCCTTCAATGCACCCTTGCTTACATCTAATGAAGAGAGTGACATAAGAAGAAAAAGATTGTTATGAAATAATCAAGAAGAAGATTATTATGCCTAACAAGATCCCTCCACCTTTGCCTTTGAGTCACTAAAGATTAACAGTGAGTTTCATGCCTTTCTCTTAAATCTTGGATTGGAAGAGTTTATTTTTTAAGAAAAGCTAGGCTATGAGGAAGTTACAAGGGAGTTCATGGCCACCATAAAGATAAATAAAGCTATAAACATAATAATAGGTATGTATAACTTTTTCTTTCATTGCTTTTATGAACCCTTTTACATCACCGACTTCTAACTTTGCTCTCTCTTTTCTTTCCAAATCGGGGATAATTCTTCATGGAACCTTTCATTTATATCTTTTGATATGATTGATTTTTAGCATCAGATTTTATGATCCTAAATCCTCACTTGCTAAAAATATAAGATCTCTATCTTTTTTGCTCTTATAAAGAAATATAACCTTTTCCATTAATCTAAAGGTGATGGAAATGAAAAGTGTTTTAAAAAGACTTAGCCTTTCTTTATTGCCTTATTGAAGGCTAACCAAAAGGTGTCTTAAAAAAACTTAGCCTTTCTCTATTGCCTTATTGAAGGCTAACCAATATAAATTGATTAATTGTTCATTGACCACTTGGCTCATATGAGCAAAGAAAAACATGGACAATTCCTTCTTCCTTCCCATATCATAATAATTTATAAGTTTACTGGTGCCTTAACCCCACAAAATGAAGCCTTCTTAAAAACTACCTACCCCTTTAAAAGAACTTTCTTGGCCTAAACTACTTCATTAATGCCAAAGTAATTAGGCCAAACACTTATGAATATCTTATTGGGTTTAAGGGCGCAAGGCTTTAATAAGCCTCCCAGGTGCAAAAAAAGAAGAAGACTTGTGGTTCAAGAAAGCTAAGGGGAGCAATCACAAGCACCTTCATCTCAAGCTGCTCCTCTTCCTTCTATTTCTTTATCCTATATTGACAAAAATTTTGATAAGCCTATAAAGGTAATGAATTATAGGTTTAAGCTCCTTACTCACATTCATAGTGTTATTATTGACTTATGAGAAAAATTGGAGCTTATCTCATGCTATCTTCCAAATTTTGAGAAGGAGAATACCAAAAAAGAACAAGAAGGAGGCAATCAAGAGGGAGCCAACATGAAAAAGAAGAAAAATAAGATGGTAAAGATGGTGATGACTCCTCTATAACTTTTAGCTTTCTTTTTCCTTCTGTTTTTCATATTCACTTTCATTATGTTTATGTTTTCTTTTATGTTTTTATGTTTCTTCAATTTTTAGGCCCAATCTTATGATCAAACATATATATATGTTTGTCATTTTTGTGTATTGATTATAATTAGGTCCCTGTATTTAATAAAGATAGTCTTTATCTTTATGTTTTTCTATGCATTATCTCTTTATATTTCAATGCTTATTACGGTTGCTTGAAAATTGGGGATAATTGTGTTTGATTATGCTTGAGTAAGACTTATGTTTCATCCCTCTCATAGTCTTTCCTATTTCCTTCTTCTTTTTTTTTATCTTAACAAAAGAGGAGAGAACAATTGGACTAGGTTGATCATACCTCTATTTTGATCTCAACAATATAGATTAAGAATTTCTAATTCTAGTTTTTGATGTTGTTATTGGGGATAATAAGATAGAAATTGACTCGGAAGTTGAATGGAAATGAAAAATCTCTAAGTTTCAAAACTATCCACTAATTCGTGCCCAAGATAGGAGGATTGCGACCAAGATCAAGATCATGACCACTATTTGGTGTGTTGTGACCATAATTGCTTGAAACCATAGGAACTAAATCCTCTAGTTTATTTCGTGGTGGTAGTCATTGTGGGACTAGCGAATATGACATTCAAAGCATTTCAAAAGTGCTCCAACAATTAATCAAATAGCCTATAGAAGTAAGCCACGTGTCCAAATGAGCCATTTGGAGATTTAAAGATCACAATCATGACTTATTTTTAACTTAAACCAAAAAGAGGCAGTTTATTTCATAGTGAGGTTCACGATTCCCTATTCTAGCATTATTTTTTATTATGACTGCGGCTCACTATTTACAGTCGTGATGTTTATAAAAAGTTGAGAGTGCTAATGGCTAGTTTCTAAAGAACAAATGATCATATCTCACATGTCACTAGCTAACATGTTTGAAGATCTCAACTTTGAAAGAGCAATTCTCAGCATGAAATGCAATTTGAGAATGTAATTATTCATCTCGACCATGATTTGAATCTAACAAGCATTAAATACATAATTGCCTTCCAAATCTTAGAGATTTGCACATAGTTCCTTAGTAATGGCTTTTTGGTTATTAAAACTTATAAAATACTCTATTAAATGGCCTTGAATGCAATAGAATAGCCATTATTGTGACCAAACTCTTGCAAATTTGATTTTTCAACATTCTTACTCCTTATCACTTTATACTTTGGTTGTTAAGTGATGTTGATTATGTGTAAGAGGCTAAGTGTAAGCCTTAAACACTTGGGAATTAAGTTTAAAGTGAGCCTTTATTACAAAAATTGTTGTAAGGTATGAGCCTTAAACACAAGTGTAATTAGGGTTTAGTATGTGCTTGTAAAATACTAATGAGTTAGTGAAATACCCAATTGGTGAATTGAGGGGTGAACATAGAGTTGGCTAACACCTTAACCATTATAAATCTCTTATGTTGATTCTTTTCTTCCATTTTCTTAATCTTTTATTTGTTTGTGATCCTTCCAAAATTTTAAAATGTTGGCCCTTAGCACCAAGAAGGGGGTTGAATTGGTGTGTAAAAATTAAAATAGAAGAGTATAAAAGAAATGAAAACACACGATTTATAGTGGTTCGGATATAATCGACCCTACGTCCACTCTCTAATTCTCAACAATTAGGTATTCCACTAACTATTAATGGTGTTTTCAAGCTCACACCAAACTTTTACACTTGTGTTTTCTAAGGCTCACACAATAACCTTTACACTTGTGTTTTAGAGGCTCACACAATAACTTTTACACTTGTGTTTTTTAGGCTCACATAATAACCTCTCTAGAGTGTTTTAACAGGCTAACACTACAACCTTTACAAATGGTGTTTATGCTCACACCAAACGATCAATTAAAGAAGAGAAAAGATTGAGTAGCAAAATTGCAAGAGTTTGGTTATAAAGTTATTAATTCTTTTGCATCTACATATGTTTGGTGAGGTATTTATAGCCTCTACCCACCAAAGAGACGTTATAATAAAACTGGTACAAGATCTTTAAAGTGTGCTAGACATATTTTTGCATTAAATGCTTGATAGTCTTTATTCGTGGTCGCTACTACTCATTCGCGGTAGCGAAATCCAAATTCCTTAAGGAAAACTCCGTTTGTGCCTAACGGCTAGTTCACGTGGCAACTTCTAATTGGTTTACCAGGAAAATGTAGCTGTTGCCTTTCACCTGCTTTCAAAAGTTACGATCGCGAGCTTTCTGGTACAAGCTGTGACAGAAGGATGCGAATTTGTCTGCCAAAGATGGTCATCTTCTTCCTCATGATTCGCGGTCGCTACCAATAAGATGCCTCTGTAAAATTTGACTTCCAAAGGTCTGCTGGGACACTTGTCATGTTGTGGTTATGGACTTGCTTCCCTTTTGAGTTACTTCAAAATTCGCGGTCGCAATTAGGGCGTGACACACACCGCGAATTTATCTACCAATTTTGGACTCCGTCATTTGGATGAATGGCGATCGAGAATGGCTCTGCGATTTCACTTGCTTGACATCTTGCAAGTCTTCTAGTGGATTGCGGTCGCGAATCCAAGGTAGCGATCGCAATTTAGAAGACACTTTACATACTTTGAAGATTTTGAGCTACATCCAACTTAAAACTTAGATAAAAACTAAAGGCTGTAAAAACAACACTAATTTGAAACATTAGACATGATCAATCTCCTTTGTCAAGATCAAATGAGGTCCAAGACTTGGGGTTAACCACCCTTCTCCAATAATCTCCCCCTTTTTTATTTTGACAACTTAGATTGATCCAAAGTGAAAATGATGCAAAAAAGTGAAGTTGGATTGTAATATGATTCAATGAATACTTAAGACAAAATTTGCTAAGTATTTCATTCATTCAATCAAAGGTGATAAAGAAAATAAGTAT
>CATIWR010646700.1:0-12022 GCA_949677035.1 Omphalea diandra | reverse complement strand
GGCTCTTTGGTAGAGTTCATGCTCAAAGAAAGTGAAAAACTTCATGCTCAGGTATGTTATGCTTAAGCTTCTGAACTTCTTGGAGAAAGAATATATGACATGATGATGATGCTTTCTTGCTGGTCCTCTTAAATTTCATCTGCATGTTAGGTTGGGAGATACAAGAGCCCTGATGAGCACCCTTTCTTTCCTCATGACCTGCCAGAGCCAGTATTGCCACCTCTACAGTATCCACAGGCAAGAAATCAGATGCATTAGAAAAACATTAGGTAGTATTTGCTCAAGGTTGCAGTTCTCTTGCTTCTTGGATCCTTGTAACAACAATATAGCATATGTCTGATGCGAGTTTTTTCAATATTACCATTATTAGTAGTATTCAGAAAACTAGTTCTGTATCGGACACTAAAAAGTTTGCAGTGAAGAACTCAGGGGCATTTGTTCTTTAGCTTCTACAAATGATTTGAGGATACTCGAGGCAATTGCTTATATTTGCTTGTGATATATAATATAGTTTTGAAATCATATAACAATTGCTGGATGAATCTTTTAGCAGTGATTTGCTTGTGGTATACAATATACTGGTTATTGATGTTAATAAAATGATTGTTCATTCAAAACTATAGTCCATCCAGCACTTGAGAGAGCATAAGCTCTGTGTGTGTGTGATGCATGTTCAGAATTCTACTCTGTATCTGTCTTTGACTTCCTCTTTGAACCTGTTTCTTTCTTGTAAAACAGGTGTTACATCCCATTGCTGATTCAATTAATATAAATAAGAAAGTATGGGACATGTACTTCAGAGATATACTCCCTAGATTGGTCAAGGATGGCAATGATGGCAATTGTGGATTAACTGCTGTTTGTGACACAATATGCCTGCAGGTAACAATTCTTAACTAGTTTATCCATTTTGTGACCAATCCACGTTATTTTGGAAGCTCGCTATGTGCGCTTTCTGTGATAATCACTAACTTGGTGCAAATTGTTCTGTCTTTATGATCTCTGAAATTTCAAGCTTATGCAGTTCAAGGGCTTGATAATCTCTCTCTCTCTCTCTCTCTCTCATGTTTGTGACTTATTTCTGTACTATAGATAGTTTTAAAGTTAGATTATGTCTGGTTAGACTACCAGTTAAGCATCCTGTGCCCCAGCATGCTTCCTCTGAGAGGGGAAAAAAAAAACTCATATTTAAATTGATGTAACCATGTGTGTGTCTATCTCTGTGTGTATGTATGTGTATATGTTTCCATGTTTGTGTATATATATATATATATATATATAAACATTGTACAATTGTTTTGAGCAGGGCTAAGGTTTTGAATTGAAATTTCATTTCACTCTTTATACTAGTCACAAATGCGCAGATTCCTGCTAGTAAAATAGGTCTATCCTTGTAGTTTAGTTTATCCATCAGCAGTCAAGGGAAATGATAGACGGCTGCTCTTTAGTTTAGTGCGTGCAGCGATTGAACTCAAATAATTTTCTTTCTATCTGCCAACTATTATTAGCTATGTGGAATGTAGGCTCTTCTTCAGTCACAACCTGACCTCACAAATATTTTTATTTGCTGAAAGTGGATGTCAGACAAGGATCTGTTTCTACCATAATTCCAATGATTTCATTGATCAAGTGCATGGGTAATATTTCCATAGATTGGTGGAGAGATACGTTCTTAGCTCTCATTGTCATGTTTAAGTTTTTGCCTAAAGGGAACATTTTTGAGTTATGCTTTATTGGCTTACTTATTTGGAAATTTTCAAGAAGATATTTGACAATGACTTTTGTCTTTTCCATTCTGTTGTCATGTGAAAGGTATCTTCTTTCTTGAGTAAGCTGTATGCTTAAGATCTGCAGTTAAAATAGACAATTGGTGATTTACAAATGATTAGCAGTTAGTTTGGCAACTGACAACACTTGTTGGATTGTCCAATCTGGATATAGTGCAACCTTAGAATTACCGTCTGTTTCACGTGTCTTTGTAGTGAAATTAGACTTGTGGTTCACCGGTCTGGAGTATATGCTAAAATTCAGAGGGTGGGGGAAAAAGTAAACTGGAAAACAAAATAGACGGGTGTTAGTCCAGTCCTTTGTAAATATAACATCAATAAAATTTCTTATTTAATTTGCCAGTCCTGGATTGCCTTGAAGAAGAACAAAGGTAGTGAATAGGTCTTTCTCTACAAGATGGGCTTGGGTCCTGCTGTTCTGATTATGACTCGGGCTATGCCTATAGCAATGGAACTTACACTGCATTAGCTATTTCCTGGCATTGCATACATTAGATAATTTATATCTTCCCAAAGTACACAATCTCAAGTTCAATATGTGTATTCCCCCTAAATTTGGAGATCCACATATCAAGTTTTCTTCTAGGTCCAATACTGTGGTGTTTTATTTTTGTCTTCTACATTGTAGATGCACATATGATAGAAATTTATGATACTTTTGTGTAAGTTCTGAGTCACAACTCAAATAAACTTAACCGAGCTTTAATCTCCAGTTAATTGGGGTTAGTTATATGGATTCACTTTTTCCATTCGGTGCGATCTTTGGCTGCATCATTGGAAAGATATAAGGCCTTTAAGTCTTTTTGAATAATTCTCCTCCATGTGAGCTTAGGTCTACTCCTCATATTCTTGCCTATGTTTGCTCTATTTTTCTAATTGGTGCTTCTAAAGGTTTATGACTCACATGTCCAAACCACTTTAGTCTCCCTTACCTATGTCTACTCTAATGTTCTGAGACACATTCGTGATTATGCTGTTGCAATGCTGCAATCCCTTTAGTTGCTGAATCTTGTATTATTTCAAGTGCAATGTTCATTTCATCACCAAGGGCTCTTGAAGTCTAGGCTCAAGGTGTGAATGTGGAGGCTTGCCTACGCAAAATAAGGCAAATATCTCTTAGACAAACTGTATAATAATTTGAAAGCTAAGTGTAATACTAATAATTTCTTATCTAATTTGCTTAATGGTAGAGCATTGTGTTATAGCACACTGGTCGTAAGTTCAAATCCTACATGGGCTATTTAGATTTTGTAAAAGATATACAAACAATCAAGCCAAATATTTATGGAAAAACTACAAAATTATAACACTGCTTTGTAACTTTTTGCGTGTATTATGATTGCCAAAACTTGGATATTTGTGTGGAAGAACAAAAAGAAACAAAAAAAGGAAGTTTACAGATTGCCTAGATTTTAATTTGTATAAGTGTTATGTTTTTCTAGCATACTTTAAATGCCATGGGGAAAATTTGTCAACAAAGGATAAAGAGAATGCAGGAGGCAAATTGAAGAGAAAGGAGAGACCGAGTTAAGTAAAAGAATATAAGGCTAAAAAGAAATTGAAAGCCAGAATGGCCAAGAAAGAGAAGAAAAACAGAGGGCTCTGAAGTGCATGGTATGCATATGTGTGTGTGTGTGAGAGAGAGAGAGAGAGAGAGAGGCAGAGAGACGCTTCTTGCGTTGGTAAAATTCCTGTTGTTTTTCCCTTTATTTTGTATTTGTTATTTAAGCTTCTTTGTGCTTGAAGCCTCAAGTGAGGCTTGCAACTTCTATAGGCCTAGGTAAGTGTGCCTCACGCCAAGGTTCAAGGTGCAATGGCCCTTTATTCCTCGGGAGCAATTTTTAACATCAACTGTATTAAAACCATGTACCTGAACTCTTTCCCTCATATTCAAGTGGCACCATATCTACATCGATATGATCACCATTTTAGTTGAACTGTGCATTGCAATTTCAGTTGACAAATGCTTATGCATTGTTGTGATTGCAGGCTCTCTCAAAAAGAATTCATTATGGAAAATTTGTAGCTGAGGCCAAATTCCAAGATTCGCCAGATTCCTATGAAGCAGCCATTAGAGCACAGGTATGTCCCGCCCCTACTGAGGGTATTGAATTATTTTTGTGATTGTGAATAATTGGGTACATGCTGACCTTGGTGGAGGTTCTGAAATTTGCAGGACAGAGATAGATTGATGGAGTTGCTGACATACAGGAAAGTTGAAGATGCAATCAAAAAGAGAGTAGAGATAAAGGCCATAACTTTTGGGCAAGAGGTGACAATATGTTGTGAGGAAGAGGGAACTGACCCAGTACATAAAATAGATCCAAGCTTGGTTGCTGATTTGTATGGGGACTGGATCATGCCATTGACAAAGGAAGTTCAAATCGAGTATTTATTAAGAAGGTTGGATTAAATTCTGCAATCAGTGTTCATGTATATATAGAGCTTTTCTTGGATAGTCACGGGTTGATGTTGTGCTTGTAATTAGACAAGATGTGAGATACCACAGATGTTCAAGCTTGGTGTGTAAAAGTTATCAGACAATTGCATATTGAGATAAAGAAAGTTTTGGGTGCTTTGCATGCAACCGACAACATGCTCCAAATTTTCATGGACACGTGACTTTGGCAAGTTCTCCAACTCCGCCATAAAATTGTGATACATGGAGCAGGCAGTACAGCCTGTAAATGATGCTGCTTTGTGTCAAGTACCATATGTTCATACATATGATACTTGCATCACTGGGTTTGAAGGGAAGGAGATAGAGATTTTCTTTTGCTTTGACCTGATTTTCTCTTCAATAGAAAAAATCCTTTTTCTCTGAAAGCACCAAACTCATTATATTTGCTTATCTCTAGTAGTATCAATCATTTGCATGATCAATTGATCAAAATGTAAACGAGTCTGTACAGCGCTTAGTCCGAGATGCACTTGAACTGCATATGAGAAAAGAAAACCTGGATTCCTAAACTATGATGGAATCCACAGAATTTGCTCTGAAATAAGTTGTATTCTTATGATTCACCTATTCAACCAAAAAAATTATAACAAGAATAGTGTTGATCAAGAAAAACCATGCAGACACTTGAACTTTGGTAATATTGCTCAGGAATTAATGGCCTCTGACAAATAAATATAACCCAATGGCATTTAAGATGGTGGGTTCCAATCCACGTTAGAAGTTAGAACCTATCAATAAAAATGATTTTTTAGGTGTAAAACTTTCCAAGAATGAAGAGTAAGACCAGGCCATCAGAGTGCAAAAAACAATACTTATAAAATGAAAAGGATATCAGATATGACGTGAGTTCGATTATGATGGTGCTAAGGTTAATCATTATGAAAGCATGAAAGATGTACATGAGCTTCTTTTAGTCACCCATTGCTTCATGAATTAAGCAAAACTACCCTACTTATTGGTTAGCAAATTGCATTTTTGCTTGATTTTCGATTTCACCATCTTTTTAAAAAAAATTATATTGGATAAGACATTGCTTTATTCCCAAATATTAAAAAAAAAAAAAAAATTTGTTCTTCTGAAATTATTTCATAATGTTTTGTGTTTATAAGAGAACACATCTAATACCATATTAATGAAATTATGACATTCAATTTTTCTTAATCAATAAAATATCCTTCAAAATCAATATGAAACCTCTTAATCTTATATTGTCGATCTTATATCTTTGTTGTTAGACTAAAATATCATTAGCAAAATTATGGTATTCTATTTTTCTTAATCAATAAAATATCCTTCAAAATCAATATGAAACCTCTTAATCTTTTATTGTCAATCTTACATCCTTGCTATTAGACTAAAATATCATTAGAAAAATGAGTCATCTACATTATAATTAAACAATTTTGACACTCCATTTGATTGCAAACTAAGGTTATTTGAATTGGCATAATCAATGAAATAAATATGAAATAATGGGTGACCACACTTTTTGAAAAAATTAAAAAATATAGGAGATTAATATTTTATTTTGATAAAATCAACATTCTAAGAAATAAATGGGAAAGAAACTCTTAATATTTGAAATCATTGCTGCCTCACGGGATTACTATGATTAGCAATCCAATAGTTAGGAAATTAAGATATTTAAAATTAAAACAAATTACTTGAAAATATATTTAAATAGTTGAAGAAAAACAAGATAAAAATATAGTAATAATCAATGTTTTTAGAATTAGATTTGAGTAGCTGGTCAGACTAATAAAATCGAAAATCGATTAATAATCCAGTTTAATTTAGTGTTAAAAATCGGTCACTTAAAAAATCGGCTAAAGCCAAAAAAATCATTTAAATTGAAAATCGAATTAAACTGATTTAACTTAAAACTACGTTATTTTGTGAAAAAGTTAATTTTTTAAAAATATATTATTTTATTACAAAACATATTATTTTATTACGAAACTTAATTTTAAAAAATAGTTTTCATTACTTTATGATATTATATATTTTTTAAAATTTTTAAATATTATTTTTATATTTTTTAAAAAATAAAAAATATTCTATTAAATCGAATTAATCAAATTGAAAACGGTCAGTTTGATTTTTAATTTAATTTAAAAAACATTCGTAAGTAATACAATAATAAAAGGACAAAAAGGAACATTGCCAAAAATGGCAACTAGGTAAGGAAATATCACAGCAAATAGACAAGCACAGGGTAAATAGACAATAACCTGAAGGGCCCAGACGACCATATATTAGTGACGGAGTCACCTGAAAGACATGGACATAATGTATGTGCGTGTGTTAATCTATGATTAACTAGCTCATTAGATTATGTTAACCTCACATCACAAGATAATATTTTTCAAAATAAAAAGTACATGGTGGTTTCTTGGGTCCAGCTGGAAGATAAACTAATAAAGTAACGTCTTTTCTCGATAACCACCCTTAGCTCTATAATAACAAAACAAACCCAAGAAAAAGCCCAGGAGCTAAGGCCTTGCTGTAGTTTGCCAGAAAGAGACAGAGAACGAGGAGCAATGGCGGGAGTGAAGAGAGGATGTGGGTTTGGCTTGCCTATGATGGTGTCGCTAGTGGTTTTGCTTGTGGTAGTGATGGTACCACAAGTTTCTGCAACTAGATGGACTGTAGGGTCTAACATGGGTTGGACAACTAATGTGAACTACACTATTTGGGCTCAAGACAAGCATTTCTACAATGGTGACTGGCTCTGTAAGTTATCTTTTTCTCTTGCATAATATACCCATCTTCAGATCTGTACTTATTCGTTATTATCTTGTAGTATTTATAATGAAGAGTAGGGTATGATATTTGATTTTTAGTTCGTCTACATTGGTCTTGGAGCAAAATGGATTAGATCTGCAACTGGGTTGCGTTTGGCATGAGCTGATTATTAGAAAGTACCGAGTTTTTCTTTAGTCTTTGTTTGTTTGATTAAGCCGCTAGTTTGAATTTGCTTAACTGGTTCTGCTTGGTGAAGTTAGTTTAAGTGTTGAGATTTGTTAGTTTAAAGGAGCTTTGAAGTGTGTTGGATTATTAGATCTTTGATTTGTTGCTTAATTGTAGTGTGAGTTTCACTGAAGCCTGCAAATAAAATAATTGAAGAGACTGAAGCTAAAATGGAGAAATGAAAAAGACCAATAACAATTTAATTGTAAGATTAGTGGAGCACAAATGAAGGGCTGTTAAGTTGAGAAGTGCAGAATTACTAACTCTAAATGGATAATCGACATCTTCTGTGTGACGCCTAAGAAAAGGTTGTAATTGGATAAACAAAAATTCTTGGATGAACTTGTGTTTATTTATCGTTTAGGAAACTAATTATCTGGCTACTTCAGATCTGCACTTTTGCCTTTTACCTCTACGGTGAAATTTCTTGGATTTTCTGTTTGTGTTAGTTAAAGTGCTTATCTTTACTCTGAGCATTTATCAGTTATGTTTTGGTGATTATGTTAATGGTTTTGTTTCAAACTAAAAGAGTCGAGTTTAATAGCTATATTTGATCCAATGTGTTGCCAATTATTCAATTTCCTCACCTTTTCTATTTTGAATTGAGATCTTTGTTAATGAATTGGATTGTTGGCTACTGAAACTATCAATTGTCTTAGGCTTCCAGGTACAATAAATCATCTTTTATAAATTATAATGCAATACGATATTAAGTCTTGCTTTTTAAGGCTGAGGGCAGGCCCAAAGAATTATATGTTCATTGCACTGCATCCTTTTCTTACTATTCCTTGGTGATCCACAATTTAATTTCATAGCTCAGTCTCATGTAAATGTGAGTATGAGTGTACCTTGTATATATGATGATTTCATGGGAAGCTCAGACCCACACAAGGTAGCTTTAACTACAATTTTCAAATCAAACCCATTGTACTTAATCAAACTCAGGCAACCGACAGAATGTAGTTTAGATTTCTCTACATTTATGAACTCACAGAACTCTATCACGGAAGGTAAGAAGAACATGATTTGCTTCATAAATAAAATAAACAACCAAACGTCAAAACACTGTGGTCAACAATGAAGAATCCCATCTTAGTGCAAACTTTTACTTTTACTTTTGCAGTCTTTGAACATGGGCAGATGGAAAAATGCCCCAATAATTAACGCTGTTTTGCCACATGGGGACAGATGTATTGGAATATAGAAAGTCTGATACAGATTCTCTTAGCTGCAATGGTATGAAGCATCCATTAGCTTGATTGTTTTGATGATTCCACTAGCTATTGTTGGCAACAAGTATAAACTGGTCAAGGAGACTACATATTTTCCTTTCAAATACATGTTTTGTACTTGTTTTCCTGTTCTAATTATTCAGTTTAAGGATTTAGCATTGCTGTATAGGACCTTGAAATGTTGCATCTGTTCATAAATGCTTATAAAATGTGTCAATCAATACCCTGTTACATCACCAAAATGCTCTGAAATTTAGTGTTCAATTTTCTTAAATTGAAAGCTCATTTTCAGTCGTTTCCCAGTTTTTGTATATGATAGGAACCAGATGAATGTGCTAGAGGTGAACAAGACGGATTATGAGTCATGCAACTCTGATCATCCTCTTCACAATTGGACAAGGGGAGCTGGAAGGGACGTGGTTCCGCTGAATGTGACTCGCAACTACTATTTCATCAGCGGTAAAGGGTTCTGTTATGGTGGAATGAAGCTAGCCGTTCATGTTGAAAACCCACCACCTCCTCCAACAGCTTCCCCCTTGAATGAGAAGAGTGCTGCTCCATCTTCATATTTCACTCTCCGAGGCCAGTATGTTCTACCAGCTGTTCTTGCCATTGGTGCCTTATGGGATGCATTTGTGCAGTTCTGGTAGCAGTGCTGATTCATGATTTTCTATGGCTTTCTTGTGAGGATCCACACTGCCTTCGGCATTTCCTTAACCAATTTGTGGAGAGAAATTGAGTTTTCCTCCACATTTTTCTTTCCTTTTCCTTCTCTTGGGGGTGTTGTTTTCCTGATTATTTTTTTTCTAGAATGAGTTGTTTTCTTGATTATAGTTGGCTTGAAATTGGATGATGATGTCTTGATTAAGGTAGCTTTTGGTGTTGATTTAAATCTTAGAAAAATTGTCATGTATGTTCACTAAATCAAACACTAAGGATTTGGTTTCATTTATTTATTAGAAAAATCGAATGCGTTAATTGTGCAAATGCTTTTGATTTTCTTGGTTGGTGCATGCGTGTATAGCATCATGTATGGGGCCCTCTACCATGTGGTAGGTTACCATACTCTGGGTAAGGATGGCCACCGATTCCGGAATTGAGAAGGATGTGCTCTCATTATTTCCCTATTTAGGAGTTGTTTACAGGGTGCATTCTTCAGCATCATTAGTAATTGGCTTAGATTACATGACAGCTTCTGGTGGAAAGTTCATACCAGACGTAAAATATTCACATTATATGCTCTGCTTTGGATGGTCCATGCGTAAGGAATAAGGAATGACTTCCATACATACATAATTAGATAATCAAGAAACTTAAGCTCCGTATAGTATCACCTTTTGATTGATATACATTTTTTTTTTAAGAAAAATATGAATTTCATTTATATAATAGTATAACTTGATGATCTACAAAT
This sequence comes from Omphalea diandra, assembly GCA_949677035.1. Classification (NCBI taxonomy): domain Eukaryota; kingdom Viridiplantae; phylum Streptophyta; class Magnoliopsida; order Malpighiales; family Euphorbiaceae; genus Omphalea; species Omphalea diandra. The sequence goes on along the minus strand of CATIWR010646700.1, from coordinate 2,158 downwards.
GTAATGATAGAAATAATATATCAAAAATATTTTCCAATTAGATCTATCACCTTAAATAGCAACTCAATGAAAAACGCACTCAACTTAACTTAGTGAAAATAATAATAGCAACTTTGACTCTCAATCTTTAAATGAGTTTGATGGCTTGAACATCACTGATATGCAGCTAATCATCAAAGGCAAGAACAAATTTTTACAAAAAAAGAACATATAGTAATACCCAAAAGATAACAAAAACCATAATAAACTCAATAAATGAATAGGGGTCTTTATTTAATAAAATAAAGGATAAAACAGAAGAAATTAAAAGTAAAAAGCCAATTTCTAATTAAAAAGACCAAAAATTAACTTTCAAAAATAATTTATTGATAGAGCTAAAACAGAAGTGGGAAATATATCTTTTGCTAGCTTGTTGATGCTTTCACTTTGATTGATACACAAACTTACATAGAGCTATTTTGTGTAGTGATTTAACGTCAAGTATTAATGATATATTTCCACTGAGGTATATGAAGAAGACCACCTTCTTGCTTAGTTCCACGTTCCAAAGATCAACAAAAATATTAGGAGCGCAATCTCAGGATCAGAAGCTCAATCAGCGTCCACTAATCACTCTTTCACTTAAAACAGCACTAGTGTTTCCATTTGGTAGTGATTCTTGCGCCTCCAAACAACTATATATTATCATCATCTTTCTTTTCTCTTCTCAATTATTCAGCTAAATAAGGTGTTTTCTCCAATCTGCCAAAACATATATGCCACTGTACCATCAAATTTCCGAGTTTGCTCAGCACGTCTTGGCAACATACCTACAGACTGGTAGCCACATTCTCATTCTCATCCTCATCTATCCAGTGAATAAAATTTAACGAAAGAAAATCTTTTTTTTTTTAATTTTATTTTATTATAATCCTAGCATTTATTGGTTTCAACCTGACTTTTCCCATCTAATTGCAGGTTTAACAACTAACAATCAAACATACCCCTGGAGAACCATCTTCCTCAGGTAGAGCTGGCTTGCAACACAATTTTATTAGCACAAAACCAAAGCTCCAAGGCTAATCTTGGAGTTAAGCTGTTTGCCTCATTATAAGCTAAGCTATCCAACATTGAATCAAACTGCTGAGTTTCCACAAAGCAATAGCAAGACCCAAAAAGAAAAAAAAGAGAGAGAGAGAGAGTGGAACATTTAATATTAGTTTTCAAGTATGTAAGCGTCGTAAAAATGTCCAACTTTATCATCCTTTACAATTTTAGTCTCAATTCTGTTGAAAGATTTTATTTAATTTTTTATTTTTTTTTGAGATTTTTTTTATCTTTTCTATTAAGAATTTTAGCGATTTGAAATCTATTGTTTAGTCATGTAAATGATATTATGTGTCATTTCTTAAATTTATTTTAGATATTGTATGAATTTTAATTCATATTATACTGTAATATTATATCTGGTGAGATTTTCACAACTCATAAATACATATAGTTATTAAAGAATATTTATAATAGAAAAATTATATAATTTCGAAAGTGAATCTATATACCGTAATTATCATTTTAAATTAATATTGTAGATGATAATAATATTTATAATGAATTAATCTATGAACAAAATATATTAAGCAAAATTTATGAATCCTTTGCTGCAATAATAAAATAAATTTTAACATATATATAATTTTTTAATTAATTTAACTTCCATTCAAATACAAATTCAATTGATCTTTGTTATATTTAACTCTCACTCACTTGATGTGAGCAGTATTTTTCTCCCTTTTTTTGCAGTTTAAAAGAGATGCAATGGACTAAAATAACATTAAGGATTATACAATAAGGAGTAACTCTTCCCTTTTGATAGCTCTTACACTTTGTTTGGATTGTAGGTTTGGATTGGTTTGGAAAATAATGTGGTGTTTGGGGTGGAATGGATTGGTTTGAGAGGTTTTGGCAAACCAACCCAAACCCACTCAAACCAATAAAACACCTCAAATTAAAACACCCCAAATTGGGGTGTTTCAATGGGTTGGCAGAAACCAAAGGACTTTAATTTACATATTTGCCCTTCAATGGGTTGGCAGAAAATATAATTAATATAATAATTAATTTTAATATTAAATAATTATTAATAATATAATATTTTTAATAAGTGAAATTTTATTATTTT
>CATIWR010646630.1:0-18669 GCA_949677035.1 Omphalea diandra | reverse complement strand
AAAAAGAAGAAGAAGAAGAAGAAGAAGAAGAAGAAGAAGAAGAAGAAGAAGAAGAAGAAGGAGAGGGAGAAGAGCGAGCTGCCTAAGAAAGAAGCCTAAGGTTTTCTATTTCTGGGACAATAGGTAAGTTAATTTATCTTCTTCTCAAATGAAATTAACCCCTCATGACATGTTAATCATGCATGGTTAGTAAGAATTTTGGAGTACTTGAGGTTGAACTCTTGGATGGAATTTGAAATTCAAGAGAACAAGAGCTGATTGTGTTGATTTTTATAGTTAGACCCAAATTTTGTACCCACAATTTCATAACCCTAGAAGAGGAATTAGGGAAACTTTAAAATATGAAAGTTGTATTTTTATTCCCCAAGAGTAAATGCATATGAAACAGTTTTTCTTGATTTGGTGTGTGTGAGGAGTTATGGCTCCTTTATTAGGGTTGGTTCACAACCAACTGAAATTACCTCAGTCTTTATGTTTTCATATATTTTGATGACTTTATGTACTGATTTACACAAAGTGAAAAACATATAATTTGTAGGTTTATATCCCCTCTAAATACTTGTAAAGCAGTTTTCGTTGATGTGTTGTGTGGAAAGAGATATGGCTCATTAACTGACTAACCCTGTGCCCATATGAAACCTCATTAGTCTTTTAATTCTGTTTTCTAAGAATTTGATGGCCATAGATTTGGAATTTGGTGATGTGTAAAACTTGAAAGTTGTATATTTATGTATTATCTACATTCCTCTAAAATATTTTTGCCAAATTTAATATGGTTGTTGAGATATTTCCCCTTTATTATGACTGATTGTCAACATGTTAAAAACCTGCTCACCCTGAGATTGGTCATTTGTTTTGGTGACTTTATAGACTGAATTAGACAATGAGTGAAAAATGAAAAATGTTCCTTTATATGTTATATAACTTCTGGTAAATCATTTTTAGGATTGGATTTGTAAGATTTGAGATATATCTAATAATGTAAGTCCTACTCAGGCTGAGATGACATTCAAACAGGGCAAATTCATAAAATTGACCATAAATTATGTAGTGAAAATTTTGGACAGAATTTGGATAAGGTGTACCCATATATGTCTAGTTTAATTGAAAAAAAAAAAGAATTCATTTGTATTCATGAGTTAAAAGCAATTTTAGAGACAACCTATCAAGTTCATGATATTTTACTAGAGCATATTTGTATAACAGGATGAAATCTTATTTTATCATCATGGATTGATTGGATGTATTGAAATAGGTCTTCGAGGCATTGAAGATAATAGTGGGAATAAGCCAGGGCCATCCACAACCTAATAAGCTTGAAGGAGTAGGTAAGTAAATAGCTAATGGTACTATACGTGTGATTGGTTAAATGCCATGAAATGAAATGTTGTTTAATGTGATCATATTGAGGAATACATTGATGAAAAGATTTTTATACTCTTGAATTATTTATTTTTAAGAGACGTTGTTAAATTATGACTTTTGAATATGAGTATGTGGTGATATGAGCTGCCAAAGTTATGGGTGTTGTTATTAGTCATTATATTGTTGAAATTTTATTGGATTTATAGTTGATCTACTGAAAAACAAATACTTGATGTTGTTGGCACGTAACACTATTCATAGCCTGTGTGGCAATGATATATAGTAGGCTGCATGACAATAACATTTGATAGCCTGTGTGACAATAATATATAACAGCCTGTGTGGCAGTGACTTTTAAGAGCCTGTATGGCAATGATATCTATAGCATGTAGCAATAATATATAACAGCTTGTGTGACAATCATATTTATCGCCTGTATGATAATAATAATATATAACAGCCTATATGGGAATAACTTTTAAGAGCCTATATGGCAATGATAACTATAGCCTGTGTGGCAATAATATATAACAACTTGTGTGGCAGTAACTTTTGAGAGCCTGTGTGGAAATGATATCTATAGTTTGTATGACAATAATATATAATAGTCTGTATGACAATAACATTTGATAGCCTATGTGGCAATGATATCTATAGCATGTGTGGCAATAATCTATAATAGCCTACATGGCAATAACATTCGATAGCCTGTGTGACAATGATATCTATAGCATGTGTGGCAATAATATTTATAGCCTATGTGGTGACCAAATATGTAAACCTTTGTGGCAGTGGCATCTATACCCTATGTGGCAACATTATATGACAGTCTATGTGATAATAACATTTGATAGCTTGTGTGACATTTGAGAGTAAAAACTCTTTATTTCATGCATGGATATGATGATGAGTTATTTATATTTAAATGTTGTTATGTTATTTGAGATTAAAGTATTGTTATGCATTTATTTACTGAGTTTGTAAGCTCACTTTTTTTGCATTAAATTTTTTTTGAGGAAGAGTAGATTAAGATTGCATCCAATTTATATTTCGAAGTTGACGTCTAGTATTCTAATAAAGGTTGGGCCAGTATGCAGTCAATTAGTATTTAAGTTTGTTTAACCATGTACACTTTATTGTAAATAGTTACTATGTTGTGAAACAAGATACATAGTGTAAAATTAATAATAATAATAATAATAATATAATTGAAATAAGGTATTTTTAATGACAATGGGTAGAATCAGAAGATTTTAATGATGTTGTGCCACTTTAGCATTCCATGTTTTAGGAATAAGTTAGTGCACCTACTTTAGGAATGATTAGTAAATGGGACGTCACATAAAAAATCTTTAAAAGAAATTTCTCAAACTCCATCCTCTTTTGATTTTTTTTAAAAAATAAAATGACTCTTTAAAAACTTAGGTTATTGAGTTAAGAAATTCCATCTCAAAATTTCATAAAGGGAATAAAGCTTTAGATACACTCATTGCATCTCAAAGATCATCCCTTATGAGACATGGTCTTGGGTTTAATAGAGCTTATTCATCTATATCATGTCCTTTCATCATCATTAAGGCTTCTACACCTCAAAACTCTAGCATAGAGGTAATTAAGAAGAAAAGTGCTCTAAGCACTAAGCCTCTTATGCCTAAAGGCAAGGGAAAGGCACCCTCAGGTTTAAAGGCTAATCCTTAAAGAACCAGCTTTCATGTATACTAAGAGGCATGTACACTAAAACACACCTTATACTCTTCACCATTCTTGCACTTGTATGCATTCATATGGCCAAAGTATGAGAAGGCCTCCCACTCGTGCCAAAGTTATCTATAGGAGAAAGACTCATAAGTCTAAACCCTAATGTCATTATTGCATGAGTTATAGGCATGTAAATGTGTTTTGCTATATTAGGAAGGCATCCCTCAAATTAGAGGATCCTTCTTAGCCTAACCCCTAAAGTCCTAAATATGCTTGGGTACCTAAACAAAGATGAACTTGTTTTGTTTTGTAGGAATGCTTGGAGGCAACCAAAAAGAACAATGATTAACATGTAAATAGTGGGTACTCAAAGCATATGATCGAAAATAAAAAGTTATTCAGATCCATTAAGGAAAAGGATGGTGGTAATGAGACATTTGGAAACAATGCTAAGGTTAAGGTAATTGGCATTGGAATTATTAGTAAGAAATATTGCCCCTTTGTTAATAAGGTTGACTCCTTATTGATAATGTCCTCTTAGTTGACGATTTGAAACATAATTTGTTAAATTTAAGTCAATTATGTGATAAAGGTAATAAAGTCTCCTTTGACTCTAGAGAATGTTATGTTACTACCTTAGTAGATAAAAAAGTAATCGTTAAGAGTGAAAAGGAGATAAAATCCCTACTAATTGACTTAGACAATGGGGAAGATCCTTATATGGTCTAACAAACTTATTCAGATGGGGCTATAAACTATTAGATATGTACGTAAACAAGTTCTCTAAGCCAATATACCTAGATAGGTAGAAGAAGTATTTCATATGAGGTTGTGAGAAAAATAAAATGAAGCCACTAAGTCAACAACTAGATAATACAGCTTAGGGAAAAATTAGGCAAAGAAAAAAAGAAATAAAAAAGAAGAAGAAGAAAAAGGAAGAAAAGAATGAAGAGTTTACTAAGTCTAAAACCTGAATTGTTGGCTTAGGAAAAAATTAAGACATAAAATACAATAGTTAAAGTAAAACACAAGAGAGTGCAATTAACTAATGGGGATACTCATCCAAGGATGACAAGATGAAGGGTAATAGCAAAGATTGACAAAATGTGGAGTAAATGACTAGACAAGCTGATGGCAAGTAGTAAGATAATCAAATGATCTAATATGTCATTATTATAAGTAGTGACCATGCATTTGATTAGCAATGTAGTATGCAAAATGAAATGATTTATATTGGGTATAATGTCAATAAGAGATACATTTGCATACTAAAAGTAATCTTAGTCAAACATGTCTTTAAACTAGATTTAATACAAGCAGTTTTTCCTTTTTCATGAAAGATATTTGTTTGTCGTAATTAATGTTCAGATGAGATGAGAAAGGTCTGACAACTCTAATTACCATGTAACCAAGCAAAAAAGTCAACATCATCCTCAATGTCTAAGTCTCTAAAAGTGAAGAAGTCATCGATGTAACATGTGTCACCCACCCTATACGAGAAATGTTGGGTTGAAGGTCCCTTGGTAAAGGAAGGGAGGAAAGGAACCTCATTCTATGGAGCACTAAACTGGTGACGCACCCTAGCTAAATCATAAAGTGCCAAATCAAAGAGTTAGGATGATCACACAGTCTCTATATGTCCTCATGGTAACTCTCAATAATCTCCACAATGGGGAAGTCCAATAAATGTCAAAAGCATCGATGTGGAATATCAACTCAGTCCACTTAGCCTTTGTAGTTACAAACCTTAATAAGCAGTGGTTCAGATGATATTATGGATAATATAGCATCATGTCCACAGTGGGAACAACTTGCAAGTTCAATCTCTCCTACAGCCATATATATATATATATAAAAGAGAGACTCATTACGTTGAAAAGCTGAGAGGGCATCCTGAGGAAAATGAATAGCTCGCTGGACTGAAAACTCGCAAAGGTGATCCATGTAAATGTTAGGGAAAAATAAGAATAAAATATAAATAAAAATAAAATGAAATACCCAAAAAGGCTACAAAAAAGTATATTCACAACTAAACTAGTAATAGACTCCCGAAGAAGGAATCGCTGACAATAAGGGACACCTTATCCAAACCCATGATGGTCTCACCCATAATTATTAAGATAGGAGTTTTTCTGAGCTCAATTTCCTCAAGCAAGGGTAAAATTTATAGATCTATCTCTCCATCATCTCACTGTAGTAAGAACTTTCTTATCAAAATTGTCATTACAAAACAGGCATGTACCTCATGAACATATCCCTGTAAGGATGAAGAGTGAGAAAGAATCTTCTGCTCAACTAGATTATACCTGGTACCTCATCATACCATAGATCAAATAACTCCATCTTCCAAATGTGAGGGTAACCTAGGTGTGGCAGGGTAATCAGATTTTCGAAGCCATGACATGACAGTAAAAAATGGCACCGAATTCTTCTAGAAGGGGCAAATCTCGACACCTCTAAAATGGAAAGAATGGGTAATGGGATCCCATAAATCACAAATCGTTCGAACAAAATCTAAGCTAAGAGGTAACAAAGAGCTTTGAGATCTAGCCAAGGCATTTCAAACTTTAAGGTAGTGAGACCTTGAAAATGCTCTAGCCATATTTAGGAAAGTGAAAATGTCAAGGTTAGGGGTTTAACCGACAAATGGATATTTATTGAAAAAAGAGAAATTGTTTAATGTTTGGCAGTTGTAAATAGTACTGCAAGGCTGTGCAGACTATTTAAGTTATTTGTACAGATAACTAATGGTCTATAAAGACAATCTGATGATATATATAATCCACTTTTCTTATAGATTTTTAGGCTGAGTCCCTTTTGCATTTGGGGCTTGTAAATCACTACATATCTACTCTAAAAGGCTGGTATATACACGAATAAGTTAAAAGAGCATAGCCATACATTCAAAAGATAAAATTAAGACCCAGAATCAAAGTTTTATGCCTAAACTACAAGAATTTCAAAATTCACTAAAAGTGGAGGCAGGATCACCTCAATTGCATCCTAAAAGTCTTTATGTTTCAGTAAAATAGGGCTTTTAAAATGGCCTAAATATTTGTCCTATAGTACTAAAACTATTGTCAAAGTTTAACAGTGTTAAGAAAATAAAAGAAAATAAACATCCAAAGAGGCTAGAATAAATGTTAGGCAGCTTAATCCTCATCGCTCTAAAAAATGGTCCCCTCCTCCTCCTCACCCTCTCCCTCGGAGGCAATGTACTTGTTGGAGTCCTTAGCTATCGGTTAGGCTATCTGTTCGATCTAGGCCTCATCTGCCACCAATCTTTGTTCTGTGGCCCATTGCTCCTAGGGTAGGTGTTTGACTATCCCCTATAAGACACCTAAGGGTTAACACAAATAAGACACTAAACATACAATCACACTCACAACCATGCATACATGACTTGCATTTTTTGCTAACATACATCTCTTGAGTTATTGTGTTACCTCTCTTTTCAAAGCGACAATTAGGTCCACCACTGCCTCAGCCTAGGCATAAGAAATCTGCAAAAGATACACCATGTGAGTGATATGTAAGTAAATTCAAAGGCAAAATGAACAAAAATGCAAAGTAAATAATACTCACATAGGCAGTGTCAGCTGTTTTGCAGCCATCATTGACCTAACTAGCGATGCCATGCAAGACTTTATCATGTTGTTAAGGACTAGATTAAACTCACCTACCACTATAGGCTATAATCCACTAAGAGCATAGGTGTGGGCTTTCTTGCAACTCTGGATAGCAGGGGTAGGCTTGAAAGGCCTCCACTCAGTGTGCGTAGTCATCCCTCAGGCCATGTGGCATAGAATCGTCCCCTTATGTGCCTTATACCACGGGAATACCTATATCACAATCTCCTCCATCAAGATCGTCCCATAAAAGTCCTTATCATTCACATTTGATAGGTGACCCTATCTAAGATGAGCTGCTCATTTAGGACAAATTACAAAGTAACATGGATCCTCTCTTCCTCATTCATGTCTGCTACCTAGATCATATCTAAAGGCAACCATAATGGAACAGTTTGAACATCTAGCCTTTCACACTAATGGACTACTCACTCTCTTAAGTACCATTCTATAAGGAGGGACCCACGAACAAGCATCTCTCATAAGATTGGCCTTCTGCCTCACTACCTCTAGTTGTCAAGTGTCAACAAACCGCCATTTAGTCTAGATGCAACTACAATAAGAACAAATAAATAAAACACCATTGTAAGTGTAGGACTAAAATCAATAACTAACATACTAAGCTAACAGTTTTTTGCTTTTATAGGATAATGATACCTAGTCTAAGGTGAATTGAGAATAGTAGCCTCTATGTCAAGCTGGGGATTACTACACTATAGTAGGCCTAACTCCACAGCCCAAGCCTATTAATAAAGCACAATGCCAGTTCAAAAAATGAATGAAGAGGAATAAAAATATGAAATAAAAGGGGTTTGGAAAGTACTCATGATAAACACACGCCATACACCTCCTATATAGGAATAGCCTCTATAACACTAACCTAGGAATTGGTACAAAATACATGACCCCTAATCGAAATGACGAATGAGCCCTAGATCCTCCACCATCGGCAACAAGCAGATCTCAACCACATCCGACAAGTTTGAGAATAGCGTACTTGATAAGCTATAAAGGAGAAAGCAACATGTTATCTGGTCCACTACCTGTTGTTGATTGTCCTCAAAAGCAATGAGAGCAATGACCTTTAGTCTAGACCGCTCAAAGAAAAGACCTTCCATTCATCTTAGGAGCATAGCCTAAGAGTCAACAGACATAGTCCCTCTGTAGCATGTGCTCGTGCATACTAGAATTTATGGAAAAAGTGATCCCTAGAAACCTAATCTTGATCAAATAAGTGAAATCCCTGGATGTGATCGTCACCTCCCTGATTAGTGGCAGATGAAAGGTGTGGGTGGTGCCTAACCATCATTTAACTAGAGCCTAAGTCATAGTAGAAATTACCCATAGAGCCTTTTCTGGCAGCATCCGAAGAAATGACATATGGTTGGTCTTTTCTAAGTGAGCAAGGACCCAGGGATGCAACTTTCTAAACCAGGCCCTAGTTGGGCGAATCACTCTACCTCCTTTGTTGAAGGAGACATCACCCTATAAAGAAAAAGGAAAAAATGATGAACAAGAGAATAAGTAAACATTCAAGTCCCTCATGATAGGAAAGAAAAAACAAGTACAGAAAGAAACAAACACAATTAAAAGTCATGTACGAACATGTAAATTAGTATCACATGAGTTGACTAGAGAAAAATCAAGTCACTAATCTAAGGTATGTAAAATGTTTTGATTGTTTGAATAATGAAATAACATCTTATACTTTCTCATGTGCAGGCATTCAATTAATGTAAGGAAATTGAGAAGGCAAAAAATAATTGATTGAAGTCATGGTAAGTACTATTCATAAATTTTGTGGAAATTACAAAAATTAATTTTAAAAAATAGGTCCAGTTCAATAATCACACAAACAAGACTCACAAAGTAGTGCAATCTGGTGCAAGATTGGTAAAGAAATCAAGAATAATGAATTAGAATAATGAATTATTTTATGCTTTAAATTCCTAAAAGTGATAATGGCACACAAATCGAGGCAACAAATTGATTGATAGACAACAAAAAAGGTTAATTAATTCGATGGATTAAAATGTGAGTGTCCTAGCCATTTCTAAATATTTTTGTAATTAACCTAGTGTTTGCATGCAGAAAATAATTCTAAGGTAGTGCCTAAAGTCTAAAGTACTGAAAGTAGAATAATAACATTAACAAACTTGAAGAAAGTAAAAAGAATAAGAAAGGAGAACCAACCATACTTGAAATTGCTCTTGTCAGGTGATGGTACAAATTGTAGACCATTGGAGTGTCCTGACATGAATCGAAGCTAGTTGAGACAATCTTTGGGTTTATCTTCACAAAAGGTTCACCCTGCAAAACCTCAGGTATCTCTTAGCTACCCTAAAGCATTGTAGATGGCTACATCTGCTCTAAGGAATCTATTGGGAATGTTAAACATCTTGTCATTAGAACCAAAAAGAATCTAAGAACTCTATGTCAGTGAATTGCAAAGAGAAGAAATGAAGAGAAAGAAGGATGAAAGTGCAGATGAGGTTAACAGCTTTTTACCACCATATATAGAAGTGGTAGTCTATACAGATAAGGCTCTGCTTTTTAGATGGAATCTCGTCAAGTTAGCTATACAAATAAGTAGCTTGTCTCTATAGCCTACTACATATTAGCAGAAAAAGAAGAATGGTCCTCTAAGGTAGAATTACCAAATTACCCCTTACATTGCCAAAGCTTAGAAAAGCCATTCAACCTTCTAGTCCACCTACCAAATTATCAAAACACCCTTTAAGAACAAAGTTGACCCTCCCATAAGTACCAAAAGAACTCTTAGATTGAAATTCATATCCCAATAGTTGTTTTAATTAAAAGCAGCCAACAATAGACATGTTTAATAATTTTGGATTTAGATTCACTATTCTTAAAGAAGATGCATCTCTAGAATAGCCAAGAGGGCTATAAGGATAAAAATTTATCCCTAAGAAGCTAAGAAGGTTGTAATGACACATGGTAACACAATAACATGCTAGAAGGGTCGATGTGATGCAGAATCATCCCCAGGGGCACACTAAACATACATAACAAACCTAGTATCTGATAGAGAGTTGTTATGACATCTTATACCTACTTAAGAGTTATTAAGGTCACACTGAACATATAGAACAAACCTAGTACTGAATAAAAAGTTGCTTCAACATCTAGTATCTACTTAAAAGCTGTTAGGGGTACAATGAACATATGAAACAAACCTAGTACTTGCTAAATAGCTACTAGGATATCTAGTACCTACTTGAGAGCTGTTGGAAGTACACATAACATACTAGTACCAACTAGAAAGCTACTAAAACAAACTTTAGCACCTACTTAAGGAGATGTTAAAGAGTTGTATCCTTTGGTCACCTTTATATTGTTGACACTTTTGTATTGATTTGTTGAGTCTTGTTCAAATGACCATTTCTCGAATGTTGTTTTCAAAGCCTTACAAAATAAGGGGCAAACTATAAACATTAGATTATAGACCTTGAGATGCAATCCCAATGATGAAAACTAGTGAAATGTTCCCTAAAATGTAAAGGAAAGTGTGAAAGAAAGAAAGACAAAAGGCCTTTAGAAACCTTAGATTGAGTCTCCAAGCCAAGCTGACACCCAAAAGGTTATAAGCCCAAACTTCCTAGCCCTTGTTTAGTGGGTTATACAACCAACTTGCTTGGTTGTATAGCCAAGAACATGACTATGCGTATCAGCCCTAATACTCTAATAGAAAGAAGGTTCTATAACTCAAAAACATGATGGCCAAAAGGTTTATATGGCCAAACACATGGTTGTATAAATAAGTCCCTAAAAGATGAATAGAAACAAGATTCTAGAACATGGACACCTGGTATTAAGAGAGTTTGCAACCAACATTAAAGATTTGTATAACAACCTCTTTCCTATACAGACATCCTTCAAATTCCAATTTCAAAACCTTCATGGCCTTGTCTATTATAGGTTGTGAATGCCATGCAACCAGAACCATTCTAGCTCTGGTGCACCCTTTTTCCCCTATAAATGCCATCCTATTTGAAGAGGAAAGGGGAGGCTTGTACAATGCTTGCAAAACTTTGCCAAATTCTCACCATAAACATCTCTAAACACAGAAAGCTTAACCTTAATTTATCAACACTAAGATTCAAAGTAGACAATGCTTTTGTACTTCACTTTTAAACATTCCCATTACATTTTGGAGGATAGAACCACAATATTGTGACCTCTGAGAGCAAAGTGATAACTAGAAGCATCTAAGGGTCCCTTCTCCCCTTTTTAGTCTTCCCATTTTTCTTCTTCTTCTTTTTTTTTTTTTTTTATAAAAACCTAGTCTACATAAGTTGTACATACTTTTTATAGTCTATATAGACTACTTTATAGGTTGTACATATCACTAATTGGTTTATATAACCCACTTTGACTATGGACAGATTACAAATTCCATTTCTTTCCCTATTCAGACTTCTTCACTTCTAAGCTTTGTTTTGTGATATTTAAAAGTTCCACTGATAAAATAGAAGTAGGTTTTATAACCTAGGAACCTTACTCATTTAAATGATGGAATAAGAACCAAGTTTAAAGTTCTTTTTCTGATCTTTTATCTTTCAAAATTATGTATTGCTTCATCTTATGCTTCATTAAACATTTGGAATTCTATTTTGCTTTTACCATGGCCATGATCAAGTAAGTAATTTTTCATTCCTATAACCTTGAGAGCCTTATTATTGTTAATTTTACTTTGGTTATGTCTTTATGCATATTACTTGGTATATACTTTGGTCTTGTGTTTACTCTTTATTGATTAACATCCTAACCCTCTAAATGGTTAGTGATGTTTATGGATGCTAAGCTCTTTAGGACGAATGATGAGGAGAGTTCAATAACCTTATGATCCTTTTTTATTATGAAATTTCCATAGGCCATTAATATTCTCCAATGTGCAATTGCATCTCATGTTTATGATTTTTTTTTATGTTACATGGGTTGCATGTTTGTGCATGTTTGGTGTTCTTAATTTTATCATTTGATTCATGTAAGGTTGGGATGTTGTTATTATGGATTTAGAAACATGCTTAGGTTCCTTGACTTGGAGATATGATAACAATTTTTCTTTTTTTTTTTGCATGAATCTTGTTTAGATTCACTTTGGCATTATTATCCTCATGATGGTAACTAACTTGGGTGTTTTCTTAGGTATAGGCACTTATTTAAGCTTGACTATGATTGATGGGCTCTTTGATCATCATTTTGAGTATAAATATGCATGATAATTTTGAGTACAGTTGATAGATTAGCATGACCTTTCCTAACATGTTGCATGAACTTCATCGCCTTTTAATATTGATTATGATGATGCTTTTATTTAATTTTTTGAATTGCGCTAGAAATAAGCTTAGAGGCACTAATTGGACTAAACAATAGCATTGTGAAAATGGTAAAAAAGTGAATCAAGGATGCCCTAATGGTCAGATCCTAATACTCGAGCAATTTGGGTGTGCTTATCCTCTTCCCTAAGTCAAACCTAATTTTTAAACTCAATCTCTAATGGGGTAAAGTCAAATTGGGCCTTCTAAATGACCTAGTTAGGTTCAAATTTCACCTTGCCTGGATTCTTATCCTAACCAAAATCAGGTAACAACTCCATATTTTCTTAAAGATGGTACCGACATATTGTCCCACCTTAGCCCTCCATTAACCATCACATAGATAAAAAGGGCTTCAAGTTACTATAAGGCCTAAAAAATTCCCCATTGATCCTAACACTAGCCACATTATGGGGTTATTACTAATGTATGGCCTTCATCCTCTAAATCTCCTATTGATCAATAAAAAGATAGAGTAGCAAGTAAGATTCCACTTGTTCGAGTGAAAACTCGAGGTTGCTTATACAAGGCCTATATGGCAGTCATATCACTCCATATAAGCCTATTGAAAAGCATCCGCAGGAAGGACAGGAGTCTAGTCTCCTTTAGGCAATCTATCAAGTGGTATGATAACCTCTTGAACCAAACTCTAATAGTAATGACAACCTCGCCTCCCTTCCTAAATGAAACATCACCCTGCAAATAAGTAAAAGGGATCAGAATCACATGGCCAAAAATAAAAATAACAATAAAGAGATCAAACCAAGTTTAGTAAGAAAGTCAAAAATGAAAAATCGAAATGACATCATAATTAAGGAAATCATAATTGCATGTGCAAATCAAGGAAGGAATTCCAAGAACAAAGCAACATAAGCAAGCTAAAGCAAGAGAGAATTAAGTCACAAGTTTTAGGTATACAAGCCCCATTATTCCTTGTAAAATGATAATAGTTTTTTGTATGCTTTTATGTGTAGATGCATATAAGATACAATAAAAAACTAGAGGGCATAACAAAATTACTAAGCTCTAGCTACAATAAATACTTATGGTGTAATTAATGAAATGGAAGCAATCATGGGGAATAATTCATAAAATTTCGTAAAAATTATAGAAATAAAAATTTCATAAACTTTTATAAAAATCTCCAATTTTGATAAGAGATCATTAGCATTCAAAAAAATTCACAAAGATTGGCATGATCCAGCATGATTTCAATAAAATTTCCAAAATAATAAATCAATTATTCAGTCTTATAGGTATGTATTTCAATTCCTATAATTATTTCATTAATTAATTCGTAAGATTTTTATGTATAGGAGTCAATAAGTGAATAAAGCATGCAAATCGAGAATAATTACTAATGGGTGATCAGTAAATAAATTTTAGATTTTTAAGGTGAGTTTCTTGTAACCTAATTTAATTTTTTGGAACTAACCTAATGTTCACATATAAAGTAAGGTTTTGGAGCAACACCTAAAAATCAAATGTGTTAAAAGTGGAAGAAATAATAAACCAAAAATTAAAATAAAAAGAAGCAGAAAAGTGGGACCTACCACACCTAAAAATGCACCAACTAGATAGGAATACAAATCATATATGACTAGCACATCCTTGCTTACTTATGGACCTTTGGCATGACCTTAGCCAAGACACACATGAGAGGAGAAACAAAATCAAAGCCCTAAACATTCTACAAGGATCCTAAGGTATCATAGATGATGTCCTTCCCCTTATGAAAATCGACAAGAGCATCAAACGTAGCATCATCAAAGTTGGCCATCGAAATCTTCAAGCAAAGGAAACCTTAAAAGCTAAGTCTAAAGGATTTGAAGTGCAAGAAAGTAGAGACAAGGAGAAAGATTACACAAATGAGCTAGGGTTAACTATAACTCTCTACATAGAGAGGGTTGTCTATACAAACAAGCCTTGTATGAGGGTTGTCTATACAGACAAGCCTTGTCTGTATAGACAACTAATGCCACTTCATGTCTTAAAATTATATTGTTGCATTATGCCTCCTTTTAAGTTGGTTATACAAATAATCCTTATGTATATACAGACCATTAAAGCTATACAGATGGGAAAAAGGTAAGAAATAAGAAGAGTAAGTTGACACTTAGTGAAATGACCCAATTGTCATCAAATCTTCCAAGAGCCTATGAAGTACAATTTGAAACCCCAACACTTTAACTAACATTATAAAATTATTCTCAGAACATTAAGATTTATCCTTAAGGAATGCTAGAAAGGCATTCAAACAAATCCAAACCAATCAAATTATTTAAGATGAACACTTATCCTTAATGATTGTCGGAGGTTCCTTGAACCATTCTAGCTCTAAAATCATTATCTAAATGATAAATTTATCCCTAACGAATGCTAGACGGGTTGCCATGACACAAAATCCTCCTTAATGAATGCCAAAAAGGGTGTTGAACCAACTTTCCACACTAGAATGATTATATGAGTATTATGCCTCCTCTAGTACCTTTTGGAAAGTTGTTGAACCTTTATTTAGTCAAAATGATTGCCTAAAATGTGAACCTTTGAACCTAGTACCCACTTGAGAGGTACTGAATACATGCAATCAATACTAGTACCTGTTAGCAAGTTGCCAGAACAAGTTTAGTACCTACTAGAAAGCTGTTAAGACACTAATACTTCCTTGAAAGTTGCTGGAAGCAAATGACTAACACTAGTACCTGATAAAAAGTTGTTAGAATAAGCTTAGCACCTGTTAAAACAATCAGTACTTGTTTGAGAGCTATTAGAAGCATATGACTAACACTGGTACTTACTAGAAAGATGCTAAGATAAGCTTCATACCTGCTAGAAAGTTGGTAAGACATCTAAAAGACATTAGTACCTATGAAGCAGCTATTAAAGAATTATATCCTTCGATATACTCTCTGATGTTTACTATTTCGTATTGCTTTGTTGTGCCTTATTCAACGGTTATTTCTCACATATCATTTTTCAAGCTCAATAAAGCAAGTGGGAAACTATAAGCATTTGATTTTGAGGCCCTAGTATGCAAACCAATAATGAGAACTAATAGAATCAATTCCCAAAGAGTAAGGGAAAGGTTACAAAAGGAAGGAATAAGGCTTAGGGGAACCTTGGATCAAACCTAAATCAAGCTCGAAATTGAGCTCATAAACTCAAGCAAGCCCAATCCAAGAACCATTAAACAACCTTTAGATGGTTGTACAACAAACATATATAGTTGTACAACCATTTTCTAAAGCCTAACAAAAAGAATATTCTAAAATGATTAACTATTGACTTGCATATGGTTATACAACCAACTTTAAATCTATATAGCCAACCTCTTGGCTATATAAAAAAACTTAAAAACTTTAATTCTAGAACCTTCATTGATCCTATTTATTAAGGGTCATGCATTTGATGCAACCAAAGCCATTTTGGCTTAAGTGCATTCAACCCCTCTATATAAAGGAGAAAGAGAGAGGATTTTGAACTTTAAGGCTGTTTTGCCAAAATTATTTCACAAAACCACCTAAACACAAAAACCTTAACTCTTAAACCCTTCACTCAAAATCTAAGGTATACTCTAGGCATTTTTTACTTAACCTTTTACATTCTTGTTGCATTTTGGAGGATTGATTAAAATTATATTCCCTTTGAGGGCAAGGAAAATAGAAAAGAGCATCCAAGGTATCCATTTTTCTTCCCTTTTTCCCCTCTTTTCTTTCTTTTTTATTTTGAAAAAAATAGTCCATATGGGCTATATAGATTAGTTTTTGGTTTGTACAAACCACTAGTTGGTCTATACAAACTATTTTGATTGGGATAATAAATTTTTGTAACTCTACTTTCTACTCATTTTCTTTTAGTTTTATAGTTTTCAAAGATATATTGGGAACTCTAATTATTAAATAGGGATAGGCCTTAAGGCCAATGACCCCTATTTCTTTGATTAATAGAGGTAGGATCAAGATAAGTTATTGTTTTCATGGTCTCAATGCCTTTAACTCCTTTTTCATGCCTCTTTCTTTCCTTTATATTTTTATATTCTATTTTTTCATCATTTTAAAGATAATTAAGAGAGGGTTAAGACTTTCAATGACCTTATAAATGCATTACTTCTTGGTGTTTATTTGGTTAATTAATTGCTTACATGTTATAATCATTATTACCATGAAAGAGTGGCTAGCTAACTAGCTTATTCATTCTCTCATCCACTCTTAAGGTGATTAATTGATTGGATTAGGGGAGAAATTTGAGCACTTAATGACCCCTAATTTTTTATCTTTCATGTTTAATGCATAATGCATACCATTGGCCATATATAAATTTCCTTTATGGAAATGCTAATATCCTAACCTTTATATGGTTATTGGTATCTTTATGGGATGCTCTACCTCTTTTCAATAACTTTAGATGAGGATTCATTAATCCTACGATTCCATTCGGATGATTTGATGACTTACTCAAAGCCTTCCTCATCCTCTAAAATGCATTTGCATGCCATTCCTACATTATGTGTTTATGATTTATTTTCTAACTTTGTATATTAATACTTTACTTGTTATTATCATTATCCATGAATATTTTTATGCGATATTGGGATGTGGATAATGTGACATTTAGACATAAATGCATGCTAGCTTCCTTAAGCTTGGAGATGATAATGGGAATATGTAGTGTGTTGATTTATGATATCCTTTTAACTTAGGCTGGTTTCATTTCTTTATCTTTTTCATTATGATATGATGACAAACACATTGATTTATTTTGTATAGGTTGAGATGCATGCCCCCTTTTTAATCTTGGGCTTCATATTTACACTTATGGGTTATGCATGACCACCCTTTTATAATATGAAAATTCCCCATCCCCTTATGCATATGTGTAATGCCTTGAGATGATATGCTTCATGTGATGCATTAAAAATATGTTTAGGATTGATAATTGGATTAATCAATAATAAGGCTAAAATGGTAAACGTGAACCAAATATGCTCAAAGGTCAAATCCATAAATTTGGGTGATTTGAGGGTGTCTAACCTCTTCCCACACTTTGTATCCAATTCCCAAACATGATCTCTAATGAGGTGACGATGGATTGGGCCTTCTAAATGACTCAAGAAGGCTCAAATTTTGTCCTTGCTTGGATTCCTATCCCAACCAAAGTTGGTGGTGACTCCATTTTGATTAAGGATGGTACCAATGTATTTTCCTGTAATGGTCCTAATATGGTGCAAATTAGTAGTGTTATAGGAATTTTATGTCTATGTTTCTTTTTTTTTTAGTATTTTTTTTATCAATATTATTCATGATTATAAGCCTAGCTTTACTTTGATAGTTATTATATAAGTTTCATGTTTTATACGCCTTTTCGAGCTTAAATTTTGCATATAAGTGTGTTACAAGGCCTTGGACTGAAGAACAAAGTAAATCGACCAAGAAAGGAAGAAGTTCATCTCTCACCAATAGTGACATATTGTTTTGAGTCAACACAGTGATCATACAAAAAGCATTTATGCTGACCAGGCACCATTGTGTTAAGTAGTTAGATCATCTTCATCACACCCTTTCATAAAGGCACCTCTTTGGAACTGGCACGACTAAGGGCACTTGAAGGCTAATAAATACATGGATTTAGCCTACATATAGGCATAAAAAAAATAATTCATCAAGCATTAAAGAAAAATCAAGAAGTTTTAGAAAAAGAAAGTTACTTCTGAAAGAAGGCATTCTTCCAATTTAGAGTTACTTTCCTTTGGTGTTGTAGAAGTCCAACCCTTCAAAAGAGTGAAGACTTCTTTAGATCTTCTTCTCATTCTTCACTTCTTCTCTATCTTTATGTTCTCTTATTCTTTTGTTTGACTTCTTGATTTAATCATGTATTTAGGCTAAGTTGTATGTACTAGATTGCATTATTCTATGGAACAATGAATTAATCACTTTTCTTTTCTATTAAAGAATTTGAATTTGAGTTTGATTATGAATTATTGTTGTTATATATGATTGATCACCATATATGATGTG
The DNA here is from genome assembly GCA_949677035.1 of Omphalea diandra. Classification (NCBI taxonomy): domain Eukaryota; kingdom Viridiplantae; phylum Streptophyta; class Magnoliopsida; order Malpighiales; family Euphorbiaceae; genus Omphalea; species Omphalea diandra. Next base: position 624 of record CATIWR010646630.1, on the reverse strand, counting down.
CTAGTCAAGGATTCATAATGAGAGTTAGCTTCTTTGATGGAAAACCAATTAAATTCACTTAGGTTAAAGGATTATACTCGAGAGAGGAAATCTACTCTAAGGGGTTTAAAGGATTGTCATGCAACATAACTTCTATGTTTACAAATTATATAAAAAGTGACAGTGAGTATAGTTCTATTCATAGACATCTTTGGTTGACTTAAAGATAAGCACTTAAAGACATTAGGTTGATCCTCCAATCAATTCATTCTGCGACATTTCATGATCATTGGTTGTTTCAATTGAATATGCATTGTCTAGTTTGATTTGCATATATATTTAATTTCTATTATTAGATTAGTTTAGTTTTACTTGCTTTTGTTATTTTAGTTTGCCCTATTCTTTGATTTAGTTTGTTATCATAAACATTTAAAGTACACAGTCATCTAATACTTGATTCATTTTGCTTCCATACAAACCAACCTCTTACTTACACTATACTAAGAAGGGATATATATATATATATATATATATATATATATATATATATATATATATATATATATAGAAAGAAAACAAAAAATAAGGATTTTGGCGCGGGTGCCCGGGACACCAAATTTTAATTTTTTTTAATATTATATTATA
>CATIWR010646627.1:0-87489 GCA_949677035.1 Omphalea diandra | reverse complement strand
AAAACAAAAGTAAAAGATAGCAATTATGCAAAACGGAGGTACATCATTTTCAAAGTTAACATTTATTTGTTAATATTTATTTCAATAATGTCCATGCAATTTAGAAGTTGCACTTGGGAAAGACTTCATATTAATTTGAAAATTGAACAATTAAAAATATACTGAGATATAAATAGACTTGAACAGGGAGGACATATGATATATAAACCAATTAAAAAATTAGATTAGTTTAGTATAACTTAGCCCAATGGGATTATAACAAAATTCCTAATTCTACAAGGATAAGTAAAATTTTTGCCACTCCTATAAATAGAGCCCATATTAGCTACACTTCATAATTAATATCTCATATAAATCTCATACTGACATGAATATTAGAGTAGTAGTGTGAGATATTCTAGATTATTCTCTAATCTTATTATTATTGGCATATATTACACACACGCATATGTGTGTGCGCGCACACACATATATATATATGGATCTCTGAATTTTACTTTATTATACTATTTAGTCATTCATTTTACTAAAATATCCCTATAATTTAATTTTGTTGGACAAATATATCTTTCTACTAAATTTTTTGTTAAAATCATATGAAATGTTCATTATACCTTTAATTATGTATTAAATTTTTCTAATTTTACCGAAGTCTTTTTTACCAATAAAATCATCAAACTCATTTAACAAACTCAATTCACAGTCAAATCCTCATCTTCAATCGAAACAAGAAACAATCAAAATTAACTAATAAAAAACAATCAAAATACCCAAGTCATCACAATCAAAACTCATAAAAACAATCAAAATCAACCAACCAAAGAATCCTCACATTCAATCGGAACAAGAAAAGAATCAAAATTAACTAACCAAATCGATCAAGAAAACTCAGAAAATAATCAAAATACTCTTATTATTACAATCAAAATCCAAAAATCGAGTTATGGAAACAAGGCCATGAAATCAAGCCATGGAAACAAAGATATGAAATCAAGTCTGATGATGGGTTCTTACATCAAACCCATATGAAATGACCATCCCTCATAAAAAAAAAATAACTCCTTGATGAAATCGAGTCTCATAATGGCCACAATGAAAATTAAAAGGTTCTTCGCACTTTTTTTGAGATGGATATAGAAAAACGTGTGATTACAATTAGATCCCCGTTGATGATATCATCATCACCAATGAGGGCATAATTTCAAAAACGACGATTGAGATTTCCTCCACAGCTACACACCACACTACAAAGTGGTGATAGAGGGAAAACCTTATGCCTGACTATTTTTTCGAGGCAGCCTGATCTTGCTCAGGTGTCTTGAGTGTTGTCATGTTGTTTGTGATGCTGGCGATTTTTGTGTAACTGGTGAAATTGAAGAAGAAAGTTAGAGTTTTTGAGTAGATAGTTGGAATGATTTAGACTCTGCTTGGATTATTTCTCTCTTTGATTGTAGTGTTGGGTATTGTGTTTGATTATCGAGTTTTGTTTGATTATTGTGTTCTTTCTCTTATTTCTGGATTTGATAATTGTTATGTTTAATTGTTGGGGTTAATCATCTTGATTTCTAAATTTGATTGTTGAGTTTCTAGGTTTGATAATTAATGTGTTTAATTGTTGAGTTTGATAATTAATGTGTTTGATTGTTGATAATCATTGAGTAAGGGTATTTTTTGTTTTTAGATAAAATGTTTAGTCAATTTTTTATTTTTTCAAGTTTGATTAATGTAAAAGCCTAAAAAAACAAATGGATGTTGATTCTATATAATAGAGTTTAAATGTAGAAGTATTTTAGTATAATTTTTAAAAATAAAGGATTTTAAATACTGTGTTAGGGTTTGTATAAAGAGAGACCCACACACTTTTAACTCTACAAGGATTAAGATTCTATGTGAATTCCGGATTAATTTCAATTAGTGAAATAAGATCGGAGGATCCAATTTAGCAGGCAATTTTAAGAACTATGTGTTCGAGTATGGGCAAGCTTCTTAAAGTAGAAATAGCAAATACTTTGATTGGATCATGGTGGCTAAGCAATAGTGGTTGCAACATAGTGATAAAGGAATGATATAATGGTCAAGCTCTCTCTTAGGCTTTACTAAATGCTAGCACATGGGCCAATTAAGCTCATCGGAAAGTGACTTAGACTAGTGACCATGTGTTTGAGGATGCATTTAAAAGCACATGTCAACATCTGTCTTAAAGCATTAATAAAGCAAAAGAATTGTTGGGACCCAAATCATAGCTAGCTAGTAAAAGGATTAGGCAAAGTTGTGAATGTGGTCGATTTTCTGAGTTTTGCCTCCAACAATTTGATATATAATAGGCAAAGTGGTGGGAATGGATGTGCTTTTTCTAATTGGTTCTGCTTCAATGGCCACCAAGCACTAGAGTTTGGATTTTGTAATTTACCCACATATCAAAAAGGTCTGTCGAAAAGTATATATTGTATTATTTTATTTTAAATTAATTTTTAATCATGTTAAATTTTTTAAAAATGATATTTTAATTTTAAAAAATTAATAAAACGGAATAATAACTTGACACATGATACAATTTTTTTTTATGTAATATAATTTTTAAGATCTGAAATATATATAGATTGATATATTATTGATACTAATTAGTCGAATCTAGAAAATACCCTCTTAGCCTTTTGGACAAATTTATAATTCAATATTGAGCCTACATAGTGCTATAAAATGTCCTAAAGCTACCGACTTTGTGATTTGTTGACATATAAAATGGTTCACAAATTGGACATCGGCAAATGCCTTTGCTGACTGCTTAAAGCAGAGTTTTAAATTTGGTGGAAGGAAGCCATAGAACATGATTTGTTGGTTTGCATTATCTTGTTTTAGTGGTTACACGTAAGGTTTGTTTCGTCCACAAGCTTCTCTTCTGGTTGCTGATATGTAAAGATCCACGTTGCTAAGAAGCTATTGTACATGTTGCCATCGACAAATGGCTTCTTGGGTGATTGATGTTTGGACACTAATAACCAAACTAATAGATAGATTAACTTGCTAATTAATGATAGCTTTCTAGGCTTTGACTTTTAAAATGAAATGACTACATTTAACAATTAATCACAGTTTATTTTAATATATTGTTTAGTTTCAGTATTTTTAAAATATACTATTAATTTCATCTATTTTTACCTTTGTTAGATCTCAAGATCCTTCATCCAAAAGATAGTTATTTTTTTATCAATCTAAGTTCAATGCATGAAAATATTCTTATAAATTGAAAGAAGATGTAATTTTGAACAAAAAATAGATCATTCGTAATTTTTAAATAATAAAGATTATGCAGTTAATAATTGTCAAAATACAAGGGCTAAATAGTTAATTATTTTTAAATTACAAAGACTAAGTAGTTAACTCAGATTGATGGAAAAAAAAAAAAACTTTGTTTGGATAGAAGGACCTCAAAATCTAAATTGAACTTGAATTGATGGAAAAAGAACTCTGTTTGAACAGAAAGACCCTGAAGTCTAAACATGAACAAGACAGAGAGACTTAAGCATTAGGATAAATTTCAAGAGTATAATAGTATTTAACCCTAATTTTATTTAAATCTTTACCTATTTATTTCAATTTTATATATAATCAAATATAGAGATTAAATGTCCATTTAGTTTAGCATTTACTCATTGACATTTAGTAATTAAGCATTAAAACACTGAAAAAAAAGTATTTGATAAATATTAATAATCATTGTGTTAGTTTAAAACTAGAGTTTAATATTTAAAAATATCATTGAATGCTAATTTTTATAGTATTTAAATATAAAAGCCAATACTTATATTCTTTTAACTATTAACTTTGTCTTTTTCATTATTTATCATTATACAAATTAGTATTTCATATAAAATTAATTTAAAATATAAAAATAATGATCTTTTTTATTATTTTATGATATAATCACATATTTAATAGTTAAATTATCAAATATTTGATATTTATTGATCATTTACAATTAATGATTGATTGTTAATCACTAATTATTGATTGCTAATGGTTCATCATTGATCGATATCACTAAACTAAACAAGTACTAATACGTTCAATTTGATGACATGATTGTCATATATATTAAAAAAACTTATTATTCTTTAATATGTGATCACAATTAAATGATTTTATAAAAAATTTATATTATATTAATTATTTAAAATGCAATTAAATTAAAAATTATTATAAAAATTCAAAACTGATCGTATCTAATTTTTTTTTAAAAGAATTTTAGATGTTTCCTTGTTTTGAAATTTTTTTTTTTTGAAAAAATCTTTTAATACACTTTTAAAGCATATTAGTAAGTGATAAATATTTTTTATTTTTTTAACTTTTGCCATGAATCAAACTGAAATAAATAGAAAACATTTTGGATAAAACTGTATATTTGAAAATATTTAGATAAAATTATGAAAACAGAATCAAATAGTTCTAACAGATGTCAATGTTTCCTTATAAAATAGACATGGAAATTTAAATGAAAGTAGACAATGAAATTAAATTGAATATGATATTGATAATTATAATATTCTAAAGCTAAACAGATCTTAAAAGTTAGGGAATAGGATGCAATAATTCTCAACAAATAAAAAATAAAAAACAATAAAGGCATTAGAGAAATATCAATAGATCCCCTCAATCAAGTTAATTGATTAAGGGCTGTGGGGGGAAGAATTGGTATGCATGTGATTGGTCCCACAAGGCAAGAGGTTGACAAGAAGGCACACCAAAACTACCAAAGGGTTGGTTGGAATTTTGGAGACTTTGAGTTTCTGCAACATATGCATACACTTTCAAATGAAGTTTCAATATTTTCTACTGATTCTTTCAACTAAGAAATGAAGTTGGCTTTTATTTTTGTCTTGTTCATATATTCTACTAGACATTTAATTGGGCATTTTTTATGAGGGCAAAACAAGTCTAGCACTTAGAGAAAACTTATTCGGATAAATTCATTTAGATGTTATTTGAAATTTCAGATTTTGAAAGAATTATTAATCTTACAATTTAAACTAACACTATATTTATTTTTTAAAAAAATATTTAAGAAAATAAAATTATTTTAATTCATTATATTTTAATGCCATTAGAAAGAATTATTTTAATGAATTATTTTAATTCATTATATTTTAATGAATTATTTTAATGAATTATATTTTAACTATTTGGACCCCCAACTTAGCATAAATGACAGCACCTCCGATTACTCTATTGGAATGACTACCTTCCTCCTCACAAGTTATTGAAGTTCATGGGAAAGTACATAAAAATGAAATGCAATTACTCTAACTGACTTGGCAGCCACCATTATTTCATGTGCCTGTCCCAACCGCTTCATGAATTCACCTCCTCTCTTCAATTTATGCACACTATTCATTTCATTGCTACCCATTTTCAAACATTTAACCCAAAAATTAAGTGATTTATTTACTTTTTTTTTTCCAATATTTTATTTTTCTAAAAAACAAGAGCCTAATATAGCTACAAAGTGAATATCGTGTGCCTACTTCTGTAGCATCCAACCAACCCCCTCCCAAATTAAAAATTAGGGTAAAAAAACTGAGGTAGTGAAATAAATCATCACTTCCATCATCAAAATAAATAAATAAATAAAATGTGAAAAATGTACAAAAGATCCGACTTGAAAAAATAAAATAAAAGCCAAGTCGTGCTCACGGCCCGGCTGGAGCAAGACTCAGATGTAAGTCTAAGCCCAATGGTTCATCGAACGTAGACCCACCATCCCCTTTCGAGAACCTACTCAAGGAGGCGGGCCCATCAACCCGCCCATTATGGGTCCAACTCTGGACTTGTTGAAGTCCACTCGACAAACTCACATCCCCGACCCCGCCATTATACGGCAACCCAATCGCGCCTCTACTACTACCAAAACCGCCTCCACCACCGGGAAACACACATCCATGCGAGACGTGGATGGGAGCTGTGGGCCTTGGCAAGTAAACCCAAGAAGGCGCGGCCGCGGGGACCAGAACAGGGCCACCAGGTTGTGGGGCCAAGAGATGAGGTGGAGGAGCGAAGGCGGAGATCATAGGGTTGCGACCGAAAGAAACGGCAGCAGCAGCTGCCTTTCGAGTAGCTTGCATTTGGGCACGCTTATGTTGCTGTCTTTCTTTCTTGTGGGCGTTCTGGTGGCCACCAAGTGCCTGGGAGTTGGCGAATTCTCTACGGCAGTATTGGCACTCGTACTTCCTGCTGTCGCCAGCAGAAGAAGAAGATGCAGCAGGCACAGGTTCAGGGGAAGTAGTAGTAGTAGTATTAATCTTGATAGAGTTAGGAGTAAGTAGCAGGTCTTCATCTTCTGAAACGCTGAAGCCGAAGAGTTTTAAGCGTGTGGTAGTGGAGGTTGGTTTGGTTTGATAATCTTGATCTTCCATTAATTTTAACAAGAACAAGAAGAAATAAGGAAAGGTAAGATAAGGGTGTTTTCTTTTAAGGGAGAAAAGATAGAGAAAGATGGGGAAATGAAAGAAGATGTAATAGGGGGAGATGTTGCATGGGTGGGGTATATATATAGAGGTTAAAAAAGGATAACAAGAAAAAGGGTTTCAAAAAAACAAGGGATACAGAAGAGAGAGAGAGAGTGAGAGAGAGAGAGAGAGAGAGAGAGAGAGAGAGATGGTTGCGGACATCCCAAGGAGTGATCTTGTGTGTGTGCGCGAGTGTGATGGTATTTGGGAACGCAAGCCAAGAGCAGTCAGGGACCCAAGGGATTGCACTTGTGTCGCCTATTTCTCTGTTTTTGTTACACTTCTTCTTTCTATTTCTATGATAGGTAAATTAGCAAGAATGCCCCTTTCTGTTGCTATTAATAAAATATCTATATTACATCTTAGTCACATAATACGATAATAAATAGGATATATCATCCCTCTCAAATTACTAAGTGGGATTTCTCCATCTAATTAAAGATAAATTGATATCGCAAAATCTTGTCTACATTAGATATAGAAAATTTTTTATGCATCCAATTAATAAACATATTATGACACTTTTATTTTTTCAAATATAAAAATACTCATATTCTTTTTAAATATAATTATAATTTTACCTGTATTATATATATATATATATCTAGTATAGATTTTTTTTCCAACTGTTATAAACAGATAAGTCCATTGCGATACAACTTTAATCAAAATTAAATTCATTTACATCAATTTTTTTATATTTATATTATATATCTTCAATTTGTAATTTTGGTATAAGGATAGTTGGAGATTAATTAAGAAATGTGATGCATATCTTGGGAGAATAATTAAAAAAGTTCAAAATGATTGAGCTTCTTCACTAGCGTTTTTGTACATGCAAGAGGGATCAGGAGAACTAGTCTAAAAGTGCGTTGAACTTGGAGATGGTTTAGGGCAGCATCAAAATTCATTTGTGGCATTTGAATTGGTTGACTGGACTTGCAAGTCACGTATTTTTCTCCCCAAAGCCCCGTCATTCGAAGACTTTCCGCTTCTTCCTCTAACAAGAGCAAAGAATATATATATATATATGTATATAAGACTATGCAGAAGCAGTGGTAGAACTAGGGGACTGGAGGTTTTCAACCCCTCTGGCTGCCTACGAGACATGGAGGAGAGTCTCTTGACAAGGGTTAAGCCCCTGCTATGGTGAGGGAAAAAATCTGGGGGCCTGAAGGTTGAAGAAGGCCCTCCCCACCAATTTTCTTTTTTTTTTTTTTTTTTTTTGTAACACTCAAAACGACGTGTATTTGTAGCATTTGAATTGATTGACTAGATGTGCAAGTCACATGTTTTTCTCCCCAAAACCCCGTCATTTCTAAGACTTTCCGCTTCTTTCTCTAACAAGAGCAAAGACTGTCACTGTCTTTTGATATATATATATATAGACACAAAAAGTAGTGGCAGAATTAGGGGAACGGGGGAGGGGGTTTCAACCCCTAGCCACCTATAAGATATTGAAGGGGGTTTCAACCCTCTTTGGCCGCCTACGAGATATAGAGGAGAGGCTCTTGGCAAGGGTTCGACCCCTGCTATGGGGAGGAAAAAAAACCAACGGGAGGGTTGAAGTTTGAAGAGGATCCTCCCTCCCAATTTCCTGTTTTTATTATTTTTTTTTTTTTACACTCAAAATGATGTCGTTTTGAGTAAGTGAGAAATAAATTTTTTTGTCATTTACTCAAAACGACATCATTTGGAATAAGTAAAAAAAAAAAAAAAAACATAAACATGAGCTGCTTAATCCCGTCCCTCCTCCCCCAACCCAAAACATAAACTTCCCTCCAAAAACCAGCTGCCTTCTTCTTTCCCAATTCAAAATTTCCTTTTTTTCTTTTCGTGCCATTCAATCATCTCCACTTTTTTCAAAAAATATTTAAACTATTCTTCAAAAATTTAAATTTTATCAATTTTTTAGACTAAACTATTACGTATTTGAAAAATCTGTAATTAATTTTAAATTCAATCAAAGATAAATTCTACCATTCATTTTAAATTTTCTATATTTTTCAATTTCTCACATATTTCATATTTTAATTCACTTAATTTTACATTAAAAATATGACATTCACTTCTTTTTCTTCCATATTTTTTAAAATTTATGAATTAACTGAATTTGAAATAAAAACCCCTAATTTAGAAATAGAAAATTTAAAAAATATATCGTGAATTAAGAACTCTAATTTTATTTAAGTTAAAAATATATTATGAATTGTGAATGACAAATCCTGATTGATTTATTGTGAAGTTATTGTAAAACAAAAACCTTATTAAAGATATATTAAAATAATTAATTGATTGTGAATTATAAATAAAAAATTTAAATTAAAAATATATTATGAATTGAATTGAAAATTTTATTGGTTTGTAAATTATAAATTGTGATTAAAAATTCATTATTTTATGAATTGTGATTAACATGAATTTATTTTGATTATTTATCTACAATATACTATAGAAAAATTTTTTAAACGAATTCACATTTCAAGTGTCAACTAATAGTCACTTTTTAAAAGTATATATTTATATTATTTTATTAATTTTATTATTTGATATTTTAATTATTAAATGTTTATTTAATTTTATATTGAAAATTTATTTATATTTAATAATAAATGAACTCTCTAAAATAAATCTTTGATTCCATGGGTGCGCAAAAGAGATACTTCTTGGCACTGATAAGTTCCAGTGCAATTACCGTTAGGTTAGCTAAGAACAAAATTATTGATGATGATGATAATCATGAGCTTCCACTTTCTTTCACTTCACTGATGATGATGTAGTTAAGCCAGCCAACTACAAACTAACAAGTTTGTCAGTTTGTTAGTTTCTAACAAGTTTGTTCCAAAAAAAAAAAAAACTAACAAATTTATTATATTTTATCTTTATCATTTGGAACTAAATATATTTAAATGTTCTTATCTTTAATGTTTTAATTTATTAATCACTACATTTAGTAATTAATGAATTTAGTAAAAATAAAAAGATAATTCTTTTTATAGTATTTGAAATTGTTAGTAGATTTATTTTTTAAACAAATTAAAGTTTCGTGAATCCAATTTAAATAATTTTTTTTTACTAAATTCAATCTATTTTTTTTAGAAAATAATTTATCAAAATTGGAAATAAAATATATTAAAAATAATTATATTATTTAAAATTATTCTCATTGTAATAAAATATTTACATCTTTTTATTTTTTTTTTATCAAATTTTACTAAAATCTAAGTTTTTGAATTATATATTAATTTAGTTATTTATCTTTAGGATATAAATAATTTTATTTTATTGGCTAGAATATAGATATAATTTTTTTTACTTAACTAATTCACTCTACATATGTTATACATGCAATGACAAAAATTTTAAAAATTTCTAGTTTATTTATAAGTAAATCATCAATTTTATGTTTTAATAAAAACTTGTCATTTTAATTTTGCCTCATTTCAATTTAACTTTAGTTAAAAATAAAACTGATATAAATTTTATCAATAATTAAATTATTTTTAATAGTGTAAAGTTTTGAATATAAAAAAAATTGTATCTTTAAAGTCATTTTTTTAGTTTTATATCAATATTGAATTGAATTTAAGAGAATATATAAGTTATTGTTATTCATGAATCCATTTCAAGTTAAAATAATTTGAAGATTTATTTGAAGATTTATTAACAATAAATAAAATATAAAATGAGCATATTTTCGATAGATATAAATTATAATACTATTTAAGTTGTGCCTATAACTTTCTTAACTATAATAATAATTTTAATCTATAATATTAAAAAAACAAAATTTGTAATTTTATCTTCAAGTATAAAATCCAATAATTTTAATTTAAATATATTGAATGTGAAAATCTAAAAATGAAATTATATCAATACTCTAAAGATAAAAATTTCATCTTAATGTATTATAAATTATTCATACAGTTATATATTTTAGTTGTTGGTGGAATCATATTTGGTGATTGATATTAAAAATGAATGAGTATAACTTCTATAAAACAAGTTAAATTATAATTTATTATAATAAAAAAGATAAATCATTGCAATTCATAGAAGATATAGTAAATTATCATATTTATTTATTATAATTTTTAAATCAATAAATTAAGAATAATTGGCATAATTATATTGAATATAATGAATTTGTCATCTTAAACTTGCCATAATTTATAATTACATCTAACTAAATAAAATATCATATATATATATATATATATGAGAGAATTTTATATATCATAAATATAATAATTATAATTATTACAAATAACCATATATAACAAAATAAATATAAAAAAATGCACATAAAATTTTGTGTAGTTCAATTTATTGTTATATTAATTATATATATCATTTGTTATAAAAATTCTAAAATTTATTTAATTATGTAATTTTAAAATGAAATTCAATAAAAATTTATTTGTGAAATTGAAATTTTAATATATATATATATATATATATATTCTTATTATATACGAGATTCATAATAGTTGATAAATGCAAAATATAAATTATTTTTAGTTTATGAAGCCATTAATATAATACTTAGTTAGGTAAAGAATAATATACCTACACTTTAATTAATAAAAATAAATATTTAGGTCAAATAAATTAATAAAAAGTTAAAACTCTTTTATCCATAGTAGGTAATGTGGTTCTAAAAATTTATAGGTATTAATAAAATTTTAAAAATAAAAATATTTCATTTAGAATGAGATTAATTTTAAATAATATAATTTATTTTTAAATTATTAAATTTTAATAAGTTATTTTTTTATAAAAATAGATTGAATTTGGTCAAAAATAAAATATTTTATTTTGATTTGTTCAATTAAATGAATTCATAGAATTCAATGAGTGTATAAAAGTTTGATATTTTCAATAAATAAATTTATTAACAATATCAAAAAAATGTTAAAAATATTTTTTTTACTAATTTATTGATTATTAAATATAATTATTTGTAAATTAAGACATTAAAAGATAAGAATAACTTAAATATATTTAATTATAAAATGATAAAAGATAAAATATAATAAATATTTTTATAGAAAAATATTAATTATTAATCAGATAAATGATTGTAATAATAAATAATTAGATTGTACAATACCATAATAACACCCTATGTTCTGATTGAGCAGTAGTAGTAGTAGCATAGTGGAACGAGCCCTAATGAGAAGCCCTAAAGCTCATGTCTACGCTTTTTGATGCAATTACATCAACAATTTATATACATAGCCCTATTCATATAATAATATAAATCAGAAGTTCTGACACGTGCAATGACTAACGAATAAGAAGAAACGCAATGCAAGTTGTGCATTTTATTTTCTTATTTTATTTTTTATAAATGAGATTCTTATATATTTTTATATACTATAATTTTATATAATTATATTATATAATTATAATTTATATTATTACATATAAAATATTATATATAGTTTATAATTATAACAATATTTTTAATAAATATTTTTATAGTAAATATCATTATTACTTTAGGTGCATTGCTTTTTGATTTAAGTATATTATTCAAATATTTAAATACATTTGTATTGTGTTGCAAAATATAATAATTAGGTATATTTATATTACGTTACAGGTACATAAATTTAAAATGCAGGTACAATAATTTGAAATCACAACACATTAGTGTGAAGATACATTAATATTATAAAAGAAGTATATTAATTTTATATTGTAAGTATATTGATGTTATATTATATGTGCATTGTTTTTTATTTAAGGTACATTATTATTTTTCTAACTATATTGCTTTTGATTGAAAGTATGTTGTTATTGATTTATAAGTTTTCTTTATTTTGATTTTAGTGTTTATATTAAGTTTTTAACTTATCATATTCATTTATTTTTTAAAATTTAACTTACTTAATTTTTATATAAAAATAAATTTTTAAAATTAAAATTAAATCAAATTAAATAATAAAAAAATTGAATTGAATTAACTAAAGATTGTATCAATTTATTTCAATTACAATAATAAAGAGAAAAACCAATAAAATAAGAAACAGAGGAAAAAAAAAAGAGATTTATAATGTGAAACTTGTAAAAGAATATGTGTAGTTGAGAGTGTCTAGATATACACATGGCAGAGAATAAATTTTAAGTAAAACAACGAGTTAGCATGCATGATGCATAGTAATCAGGGTGTATATATATATATATATATCTCAATGCACGCAATAAAAAATTTCCCCAACCTTACTCGACACAAAAATTTCTTTGACTATGGAGAATTCCATTTGTTTAAGATGTGGCAGCAGGACATGACATGTTACTTAGATACAGTCGTTTAATGCAAACACAGTTCTACCTTACCAATTTTAAATTCTATTGTCCAAATATATATATTTTTTTTCTTTAAAGAAAAAATTCTACACACTGAGAAACTTAATTCATAAGTATTCGTTCAGTAAAACACAAACTTAGGCATAAGACAGCCATTGATTGATGTTTGAAGGATGAAATCAAATTAAAAGTAATAAATTTAGTCTTATCAATAAAAAGAAAAAAAAAACATATAAGTCTTAAATTCAGATAAGTTACAAAGCCATAATATAAGTATGAAATTTTATATAATGAAAATAATTTAATTTATTGGATATAATAGTTTTTTTCTTTTTGTGATATATCACAATTATTTAAAAGGATATCATCCTATCAAATATTTAAACTTTTGATTGCTTGAATTAATAGCTAAGAATTTTCCAACTTCTATTTGTGATTCTAATACACTTCTCAAGAAATTAGTTAAGAATCATATGGGCATTAAAGTAAATTTACTAAAAAAAGTTTTAATTATTAGCTGAAAAATATCCAAACCAGTTTTATCCCCTATATACGCTTGTGGCTGAACTCTGAAAGTTGATTGGGTGGATCTGAGGCCCATCAATCACTCAGTCTTTCTTTCTTCCAAGTCAAACCATCCATGCATGCAAAGCATTAATAGCATCTCAAAAAGCTGCATTTATGATCCAACACCGCTTATAATAAGTCCCACATTAATCACTGCCTGATGGACCCATGTGTCACCATCGTAGTTGCTTCCCAGATCTAAGACTAGATACGCATGTTTCACATGATAAAAATTAACCCTTTCCTTCTTTTTAACCTCTACTTATTTATTATGTTTTTTTTTAAAAGAGCATTTTATCGAAACTTAAAGTGCAAATCTAAGAATACAATTTTGTATATATTAGCCATTTCAATTTCATATCATGGTATAAAGTCAACATCATCATGCATAATTACGTATTTAAGAATTATAATAAGCGATAATGTCTGATTCAATTGAAATTCATTGAGAAAAAATTAATTTGAACTCGATCTAAATAATTTGAATTAGAAATAATTTAGAATTTTTGGATAAAATCCAATATGATTTTACATCGATTTGTGAGTTAATTCAAACTGATGCGACTTAATTCAATATGAATTATAAATTTAATAGCATTGAAATTAATGAAAGATTTAAATTTTGTTAAAATTTTAAATAATATTTTTTATTTTAAAAATCAATATTTGAGTGAACAGTCCTAAATTTTGAAAATAATTGTATTAAATTTCCTTATGTACATTGATTTGATGATCTAATTCAAAAAAATATAATTCAAGATTGATTCAATCCGAAAATAATTGATCGGAACACAGAAGATTCAATCCATTTAACCCCTATTAAGGCGTTACTTCTTAATCACACTTTATTTCACCTACACAACTAAATCATGGAAAATGTATGATTTCAAAGTCAATATATATATACCCTAGAAGCTTGAGTTGATTAACTTGGCTGCCTATTAAGTTTAACTTTGTTTGAAATAAAAGTAGGGTAATAATTTGATAGTAGTATATAAAAATGAATGAACGTTGGTCAGGTGTTTGCAACTATCAAAACATGGACCTACCATTACGTGTTGATGAATAATTGTTTAGGATGTTTGCGTGATTGACGTTGAAACCTATATTAGTTTTCTTTCTTTTTGAGAGATCTCCCCGAATCTTACTAACTACAAAGGCAGAGGGGGACTCGTTACTTGCCATGCATACTATTTAATTTAATTAATATATGCATATTTTGGTAATACCCCACTTGAAAAAAAAAACGATATAAATATATAATAATAATAATAATAATCAGAATCATAATTATGTTTTATTGTTCAAAAGCTCTATGGAAAGTCTTGATCGCAACTCCAAAGAATGGACCCATCATGTGTCCGCTTTCTCATATGTGTTCTATTCTAAGGCTTCTTTCACTTAGTCAAATTTTCCCATATAAGAGAGGTTAGAATCTTATCAATATCTCTTTATAATCTTTCATTGTCTTTTGAGTACTTGAAAGCTAATGCTATTTTTCGACCGTTGCATTTGATAATTAATTATCATATACTTCCATAACCATGTGCCACAGATATATATATATATTTATATATAATTAATTAATTAAAATGACATATATAAATCATGGGCATAATATATGAATTTAAAAGTCAAGCTAGTTTCTCAACTAATCAACTTGTTAATTTCTTCTTATTTGTTCTTATTCTAAGATGGTATGGGATGGGATGGTTGTGGTGACCCATTCATGAATCATTTGCAAGTGGAACCCTTTTTCTTTTGTAGGATGCTTAAAATTAACAATGATGATGCACATAGATTTTGGACTTACAATATGATCTCCATTAGTTTAGAAATTATTTCCTTTCTACTTAAACCTAACCAAACTTTTTTATTTTTTATTTTTTTGCTTTATTATGTTGGATCCAATGATCTTTTTTCTTTATGTCTTTTCTCCAACTTGTGAAGGCTTGGGAAGAAACACCACATATAGAGAGACGGGGAGGTTGGGCCACTATCTCCCACTATGGGGCTCAAGAAATTGGTCTAACTCAAAAGAAAAATGTATTGAAGTGACCTTCTCAACTAAATGAGAGTGTACTGAGTAGGTTAATGACTTCACATATATCAGATTGTTGGTTGTTGGGACCACTTATTTCCAAGTAAATCAAAGCTTGTACTACTTCAATTTCTGGCTTCGCTTCAATCTAGAATTGTCTCTAATCAATCATGGCTAGCTAGAATGCAAGCCAAACCCTAGTCTGGCTGGAAATGTCTTTCTTTTTTTTTTATTCGACTTTAATTAAGATTTAAATTTATAACTTCATTATACAGTCACTGAACCTCATCATACATATAAAATCATCATCTAAGTATCATTCATTGATAAAAATATGCTGTTGGAAAAAATTCATTGATAAAAATATGAATAATAATATTGTGTAATTTGCACATGTAATTAAGTTGATTCTAATCCATGTAAACATTTTTGGATCAAAACCCATTAATTTATCATTGGGTAGAAGAAGGGGTGGACATTGATTGCTCCACTAATGGGGGTGATACATGTGCAGGTGCATCTAATTGATTCATCATTGTTTTTGAAATTAACTTTGGTAGGACCCACGCACACAATGGGGTCGATTGGGACCACATGTGCAAAAATGATGGGATTGAACCCCACATTAGCTTCAAGAATTTTAAGCACATTAGGGTGGGAAAAGAATTGTCCAATTCCACTTTCACAATCTTGTTCCTTGGTGAACAACTGTCCTCCTAGAAATGGTATTTAATTGTAATGTGTTTCCACCATGTAAATATTATAAACGCTTTTAGGCGCCTTAATCATGTTTACTTTGTTGTTGATTGAAGTGATACCAATATTATCGTTTTAAGATCACCCAAATCCCAAATATGGCCCACCAAGTTGTGCTTGTCAAGGAAAAATGACCAATGAAATTAAAGAAAAACATTACTTGAAAGAAAGATTTTATTTAAGAGACATGATCCAATCATGTTACAAAACCCTATTAACTTTCTAATCATCTTTTGTTTCTTTTTGCAACCATTACTTTTGGAAGGATCCCAAAAGATATCTCCATTGAGACTTATTTTTCAAGTTGGAAATCACTTTTATGGATATGTTCGAAGGATTTTTTAACAATCCAAACATTGTGGGTTTGTGTGTATATGTGTGATTGGATAAGCCCTTCCATGTACTCCAAGTGACAATACCTACTTCTTTATTTAATTGTTCTAAATTAGAGGAAAGTTGGGTGGAGTTAGCTTTAAGTCATGTGAGGTGACTCTTTCCTTCTGTTTGTTTAAAAAAAAACCATCTAATTGATCATCATATTATATACATACACATGATGTTAAGCTTAGATTAAAGTCTACAAATGCTACATTAATTTTTTTTTTTTCTTTGGAGTACATCATTGCTGTGAATTCAATCAAATCTTTCTTTTAAAAGAAAAAATAAATAAATAATGGACACTAACTAAAGGCCTGTGAAATGGGATGTTGAACATAATATTTATTATATGCATATGGGACTTTGGTCAATCAATGAGACAAAAGAAATGTGCTTTGGTTGCTAATAAAGCGACACGCTTAGACGGCTACACAACACACCACATAACATATAACCCACAGGCATGTATTGGGGAGACACCTGCACATGACTTGACAAAACTTATAAATTTATAATGGAAAAAAAATTCCTAATGCATTCTACAGTATCAATTCCTCATATATATGTAATATTAGACACCTTCTTGCCACATGGTTGATAGCAATTAATCTATAGGACTCCATCTACACTATTCACACTGTCCTATAGGACTTCATCTACACTATTCACACTGTCCTTTATGTATTATTCCGATTATCTTTCTGTCTTGCATGAAGGAAGCAAGAAAAATAACATTTTCCTTTATTCATAACGTTTTCTTTTAATCTGGCCCATATTCGTAAGCTGGTTATGATATATCCCTTCATAGTCTGATTATTAATTTCTTTTTCTTTTTCTGGTTGAATTTTTTTGTTACCTTCATGTGGGATGGGGTTGCCAATCGAGAGAAAAAGAAGTCCTAAAAAGATTTATAGAGGCCTACTCAAAAGACTGAACTGGGTCATCCACCCAAATCCAATTTTTTAGAGTTATTTGCATGTGCGACTTGGTCTTAGAATAAGGGTTCAAGCTAGATAAACTATGTTTGAATTCTGGAAGAATTTTGTCTGTTGGAAGAGTCCAAGCAACCTCTAACCATAACTACAACTAATTTTTAATTCAACACAGAGGTCAAGACAAGTTGGTTGCCTTAAAATTAAAAATCTAGTTCAATTGCATTAAGTCATCCATAATATGTCTTTGTTCTTTCATACTTGCCAAATAGATAATCTAAGATTGTGTGATTTGGTGTGTTAGCAAAACCCATTATTGCAAGTTAAAATATTTGGTGACTTGTTTATTCTACCAGTCTTTAAAACTTTTCTATTGGGTTAGCACAGCAACAATACTGGCAGATAGAAGGAAGCATATATTTAAATACTGAAATTAAAGACCCCAAACTTAACATCAGTCTAATTCTGCCAACAGTTTTTCATCTATTCAATATCTCGTTGTAGAACCTTCTAATTTTCTTGTAGATGCATACGTATGTACATATTTATGCATGAATGTTTATGTTTGTACATATTTCTTCTAACTTTTGACAAAGTAATTGAGATTAGCTTAATGCACCTGCAAGTAGTTGCAATTATGAGTATTGACTTCATTGGCAGAACGCTTCTCCTGAATAAACTATTTCTTTTAGATAAAAATTCAGATATGAATGAATTCATATGATAATGAAGATTCAAATAATTGTAACCGGGAAGGAATATATAATATTCACACTTGAACATGATTGAGGTAGTTGAACATCTAGTCACTTGTCATTATGCTAAATCTCTACTTAAAATAAAGAAGTTATTTTATACACCATTGAATTAATTGCCAGCTAGGTTATGATGTTGAATCTCTGGTGAGAGTTATCAAGTTTGGAAAAAGACTACCGTAATGTACCTATTATAAACATATGAAATTAGTTAACTAGCTTAATTACCAAAAAAAATTTCATACCTAAAAGCAATCGCATTTTCTCCTAAGAAAAGGCATCTTGACAAGCAAGATAAATGGGGACTTTGTTCTAAAGAAATTGACGAGAACAAAATTTAATTGTCTAATTCAGCTGCTTTACCTTGCATATTTAATGAAACAATCACTATTAAACTTGGAGAAATTTGATTTAATGAGGTTGTCACCCTTTCTTGTAGATTCCTATTCTCTCTTCAAAATAAGAACAGTACAATCTATAAAATATGCTTACAATTTTTCTCTGTAGCATTCTAAATATATTTCTTTAGGACAAGAATAATGAAAAAACAGAACTCAGACAGATCGAACAAAAACCTCAAGAAACAAGAAATAAACACCTTGATGAAATTGTCCTGCACATTGCAATCTGTGTTTCTACTTCATGCACATCTGCAGATTTCATATAACGAACTCATTATTTGACAACACCTCGGTTAAATAAAATGAGAATCAACAAAACAGGGATTAGAAAATATGAAATCTGTCAAAGAATTTATCACAAAATAAATGTATTTTTGAAAATGAGTAATACAACATATACTGAACATTGCTAAGCTAACATCGCACTTGAGAAAATATGAACCAAAATTATACACACGTACCTCCCAACTCTAAAACTTGTAGAACCATATTAAGACAACACAAAAAGAAACCACCTTGGGAAAAACCTTAATAAGTTAAAAAAAAAAATAGAAATAATATAAGACAAACTTTTGCATGTAAGAAATTGGTGGCCCTCGTACTTAATCCAATGAATAACTATCCATTCAAGGCTCTCAAGTAATACAAAATCACCCACAACACATTTTCAACCAAGCTTTTTATCAGATCCTTTAAGGTTCAAGTTGAACCATTTTTTCTTGGCTGATTTATCTTTTCCATCGCTTCCATCTTCTCCAGGAAACTCAGCTTTTGAATCTTCACCAAGAACTTTGCTTGTACTTCCATTACTCACGCTACTGAGCGTCCTGGCTACAGTGAATGAAGCATGTATAGTATCTCGCTGTTTCAGCAGCTCATCTACCTAAGTGGATCAACAAAAATGACAGTCAGCTAAACAACAAACAAGAATTCACAGAATGCTAATCCCACTACCAATTAGGCAGCTACCATAAAAGTAAATGTTATAGAATAAGTGAGGGAGAGAGAAAAGAAGGAAAAAGGATGGGTGTGGATAACAGATCACACAAGCAATGGTTCTGTTAGACATAAATTATTACCTTTTCTTAGGCCTGCCAATTTTTTACACAATTCGATTAAATGACACGATCCTTAGTTAAACAGGTTTGGATCATAAACGGATCAACTCATTTATGACACGACAAAAAAATAGATTTAAATGAGTTGACCCACTTAACTGCAATAGACAAGATTAAATACGATTATATAATCAGGTTAGTAAGTTAGCATGCAATATACAATACAAATATACACGTTTAAATACGATTTAAATATATTTATAAATAAGAAAATATCTATGAATTCAACTTATATTTGCTTAGATTTTTAATATTTAGTCTATTTTTTCAATATATAAATGTTTTTTAATTAAAAATTAAATATTTTTTAATATGTTTTTAGATTAAACGTGTATTTTCGTGTCATGACACGTTAGTTGCATGTTAATGACACGATTAATTAAACAGATTATATAGGTCGTGTCGTGTAACCTGCTTCATAAACATGTCTGTGTTACGATTGAAGACTTTGACACAATTAATTAAATGAGCCGTGTTTGGGTTGAACATTTTTGTGTTACATAAGTGTCTTGACAGGACACAATACAACACGACACGAATTGCCACCCCTACCTTCTCTTTGGGAGATCAATGGATACCAAATATTAAGCTGAAAAGCACTTATTCGGTGCACAATATTCTGCAACATTTCCCACATGGCAAGAGGTTGTAAAATAGATAATTTTTCTTCTTGTAAAATGAAAGAGAGAGAGAGAGAGAGAGAGAGCAAGAGAGACTAATCTTAAGCTGAAAAACACTTATTCAGTGCACAATATTCTGCAACATTTCCCAGGTGGCAAGAGGTTGTAGAATAGATACTTCATATAATTTTTCTTCTAGTAAAATGAAAGAGAGAGAGAGAGAGAGAGCAAGAGAGACTGCTGTGATTATCATTGAGGAAGAGATAATCTCATTCCCCTTTTTCAATCAACTAAGCTCAGTGAAAATATTCAAATGTATTTGATGGCATTTAGAATGCATATGCATGCAAGAATGTCTAAATGTGCATATATTGCACACACATGATAAAACACCAGACAAAGTTTTGAAACATACAGATTGCTTTTCCTGACTGTATCTGTTGCTTACTTCTTGAAAGTGTGCCAAGGCCTAAAAAAAAATTGCAAGTTAAATCATGCACACTTGTGTGTACCTGAATTACAAGACGAGCTGCACTTAGAAGGGGGGGAAAAAAAAAAAAGAAGAAGAAGAATAAGAAGAATTCCACCTTCCTGTATTCTGTCTCAAACTGACGCAAGTCATTTCTTTTTCGTAAAATTTGAGCCTCAATCTCCTTGAGCTTCTGTGTGGTATCTTCGTATGTTTTTGCACAAAGTGCTTCTATTGTGTAGGTAGCCGTCTTGAAAAAATTATCCCCTAAAACTTTCAGCCAATGTCAGTTCAATTAGAATTCAGTAAGTAAACTAACCAGTCATAAAGGACAAACAAGTAGCTCTGACCATAAACAGCAAATATATGAGTGCCGGCTTTTAGTTCTGAAACCTCACAAGGTTGAAGACCTTCCAATCTTTTAAAGAAAGCAGCATCAGGATCTTTGGCTATTGCTAACTGCATCACCATAAGGAAAATGATCGTGTCAGCCATGGCAAGAAGAAAATGACCACCAAACATAGGAACAAAAACAAAATGAAATGATTTCTTACAGCATTCACCGTTGAATCCATTCTGTACACTTGAAAATGTAAAAAATACATCCCAGCAGATGTAACCTTGCCAGTCTTTTCACTATCTTCCTGTACAGAAACAAAAATATATCATAGCTTTGTGGCATTGTATGTGCATGAAGGTGTTTACTATGACATCCAAAAAGTTACCACTCATTTAAACACACTTATGTAACTCATGCTAAAATGATAAAATTCTAAATTACACATTAAAGCTATCCAAGAAAACTGCAGGAAGGATATAATCCCATAAAAAAATTTTATAAGGTAGCTAGACATCAGAGCGAAAGGAAAATTCATACAAATTCACAGAAGCTCTTCAACAACAGTTCCAAGAGCCACAAACATTGCGAGAACTTAAAAGTCAGATTGAACATCCAGGGAAATTTGAGATGTAGAAGAAAAAGATGAATATATTTATAAGAAGCCACTAGGAATGAGTATTCAAATTTCAAAATTTGAAAAAAAAAAATATATGCATTATAAACTCACAAAGAAATGAGGAAGCCAAAATGCCACAATATTCTCATGAGAACTCTATTAAAAAGTAAGTTTCAAGCAAATCCGACTGTAGAATGGACTACAAGATAAAAACAAAGATCGCATCAGATTGCATAAGCAACAATGCCACTTAAAATGTTTTACTGCACTACCAAGGTCAAATTAAACAATATATAACATAAGCAAACTGAAAGCCAGAGGTTGGGAACAACGGGTAGTAATAGCAAGTAATTTAAACATCAATAATGGATGACAGTTGATGGGGAAAATAAGTACCATTATTTCACACGCTATCTTTTCTTTTGGATTACCATTTCAAATAGGATTTGGCTCCTTGAACTCACATAACTGCAAGGCATCTAAAACGGCACTGTGTTTCAATCTCTTCAACATAGGAAATTTCAACATCCAAAACAACTCAATGTTCTCTATTTTTCTTGCCTGAAATTATCCCAAGAAACCTTTAAAGAAGACACAAGTCATGCTCACCATGCTATTAGACATCTAAGATGAAAATAGCAACTATGAATCGTTGATGAGTGGCTGCTTAAAACATAAGGAAACCTTTTTGGAGGAATGCTTACTGTTCTTCCAAGTAGCCAAACATCCAACTTTTGAACACTCGATTAAGAATTCTCAATACAAGGATCTCCAGCTAAACTGAATGCATATCAAAAGCTAGTCAACAGATCTAGGTCAAATAGATAAATTTATCAACCCATGAATAAAGAACATTAATACCTTTAAAGTTTTCCAAATTCATCTGATGCAAGGAACTCAGCTGAACCACAAGAGGACACTATTCCTAAGAAAGAATCCCAGTTTATCATCGCATCCAGTAAAGTTTAATCCTATCCTCGTATTCCTCCTCAAATTTGTACTGAATCGGTAAAAGTAAGTCCATCATCTGATACAAGGATCAAATTTCAGATGTGAGACATCTTCCTAAACCTAACTTCATCATTGCCTAAGGGAATGTTTAACCCAAGTCATATTCTTTAGTAGAAGAAGAATCACCTAGTCCAAGAGTTACAGAGAAATCAAACAACTTAAATGCATTTCCAAAATTCTTCTACTTTAAAGGAGATTGATCATATGCATCCCATGGTCTGTTCCTCTGAATTCAAAAATCCATTAGGGAGTCAATACAGATCTTTCATAAAAAAGTACAGATGGCATGTCTCAATCTCTAATTAATGTCCACAAGACTCCAGCATATTATTAGGGAATCAACATCAATAAACAATCTCGAATACATGCCTTCACAGCACAAAATTGAACTACTGTCTCATCATCCAAAACCTTCATGACCATTCCAATCAGATTTGAATAATGACAGATCTAGAGCATATGAGTTGCAATTTGTCGAAGGCTTCATATAACAGAAAAAGCTACGAATCGTATTACTTACGCAATAAACATGCTCCAGATCATTATAACAGAAAAAGGAGAAGAGGTGGTAGACATTATAGTCAAATACAGACAACTCAATTTTCATAGCTTCCCTTGTTTTGGAGTATCATAAACAAGTGCCAGTATCCATTTAACTATCTGATTTGAATCTAACAAGCGTAGGTAGACTAAAGGGAAGAGTTCAAACAACATCATCTATCCTTGGTACATAGTTGTCTAAGGTGAGGTTAGATGCTAGACAAAGTGAGGCCCTACGAGAGGGCTGGGAATTATAGGTGTAAACCTCATATTAGTTATTGGGAGAAATCAAATAATATTTCAGTGTCAACTCAAATTAACATGACTTCATCTAAATTTTCACCCCTATCCTAAGATTTAGGGGTGACTATTCAGTCGGTTCGGTTTGTTCAATGTGATTTTTCACTAATCAAATAAACCAAATTTTATATTTTATGAACCAAATTGAATCAAAGTTTTTTACAAAACCGAATAAACCAAACTTTATGCACTTACAAGTTGAACAAAACTGAATTTATAAAACTTTGGTTTGGTTCGGTTTGATTTGATTAGATTACATATTTTTTAGATTGATTTAATTCAAATTGGTTTGATTTGTTAATAATTTTAGTTCATTCGGTTTTTTATATAGAAAACTGAACTCAAACTGAAAATCAAATTTTTTTAAAATCAAAACCGAACCGATTTATATTGAAAAACCGAACTAAACCAACCGAATAATATTGGTTTGGTCAGTTTTTTCGGTTTGGTCCAGTTTTTGCTCACCTCTACCAGGATTTATGTCGGCAGTGTATTGCAAAACGCAATCCCTCAAACGGACACCTCTAAGTGAGGTTCCAAGATATATGCTTTAGAGGTTTATGGATTTTTTTTTTTCCTTTTAAATTTTTATTGGTTTAATTTACTAGGCCTTGGATGTGTTTATTTTAAATATGCCCCACTTTGATATACTGACAAAAAGAGATTCAGAATGTGGGATTACTTAAGAGGAATAACTGAATTGAATGCCCTTATTTCATTCTACTATTTCTAAACAACTGGACATGCAACAACGAAATAGACCAGTCTATTTTCTTCACCAACTTACTTCAGCCTTTTCATCTCTTCTTCCACTGTTTTCACTATCCTCCGACTGGTTTCTTCTTCTTCCAAGTCCTAACTAACCTAATATCCTCCTGCCCTTTCTATTTTTATCATCTTTGTGGTCGCGTGCACAGTTTTCTCCAGGCTTATTTTATTATCTTTTTCCATCTGCATGATGTGCTTCCTTTTCTTTTTGATAAAAGAAATTTTCTCCCTCTTTCTTGGTCAACTTTTCTATTGCACATGATAGAATTTTGTAGCGCCAGATTGCTCAAACAATAAATTTGAGTGCTTTTGATATTTCAAAGAATAAATTTGATCAACATTGATGCTCTAATTATGTTAATCAATGCTTCAGTGTCATTTGGTTAAGGTAAAACATCCAAATTGTGATACTCAGACCGTAGCTATCCAAATTCAAATCATTTCCAGCAATTAATAGAGAGTAGACTAGTAACTGAAAAGCATTAAGAGAAATGATAAATACCTGTAATGCCAATCCGTAGCCTCCATTGGCATCTTGTTCAAAATAAAGTAACTGAAAATGACATAAATGCAGTATCAAATTTAAGTTTTCGCACAAAATAACAATATTCCAAAAAGATTGAGGGAAAGTGTTGGGCTAACGAATGCCTTATAGATATTGCACATGGAACTTAAACAACCTTAAATTTGCTTTGTGCCATTGAAGTTACTCTCACAACAATCCCTGCCTCAGCTTGTTGGTCATTTATTGTTACACCAAAAAAGTGGGCACATTGCTTGTCCACCTGCAATGGAATAGAATCGCAAAATGAATACATGAAAAAGTTATTAAAAAAATTACGGGAGAATAAGAAAATGAATGCTAAACACCTTTCCACTAATTGATGTTCCAACAGGAAGGGGTCTGACTGTGACAGTTCCATTCAGAGCTTCTTCAAGAACATTAGCAGAAATTGTAGTTTTGATAGGGACTCCGAGCTTGCTGTAAAAGAATTAAGAGACTTTAAACATAGCTAAATCAAAAGCTCCAAACACTACAAAGTCAGTCTCACCTGAATAATGCAGCAAATACTGTATTAACAGTACCCAGGTTAGATAGATCAATTTCCATATCCATGCTTTCCGCATCAAGAGCCTGAGAAGAGTTGATAAAAGAATTCCAAGATATTAGGGTGTCTTTAGCAAAGAGCATAGTTACTGAGAAAACAGTACGAGAAAAGCAAAAATGATATTAAGCAGTCACTGAAGCCTTCATAAATTGTTGATTTATTAGGGGTTCATTTATTAGGTTCCATATTCAGTGTGTAGCTTAGTGTGTTAGCCAAAGAGACTTATTACTTTGGTCTGCCAATTTATTCCACAACTAGTTTTACAGAATCAAATTATGAAAAAAAAAAAAAGAATCACATGTTAAATGATTTATTAGAAGAAAATCATTAGAAGGTGCTATTGAAAGATGGAGAGATAAAGAAATTAAACGAGTATTATTCAAGGGGGAAGAGAGAGTTAGCCATTTATGTAAAAGGACATATAGCAACTATGACCATTTCCAAGTCTTAGCTTAGCTTGATTGTTTATGTTATATTATGCAGATAACAATGGGTATTACTTCAAATTTTAAGCAAACATGGTTTTGAAAGTATTTGTTAGCAGTTTTAAAAATTTTTTAATTATTTGCAGAAATTGTTTTTTTCTTTGAATTACATTAAATGAGAAAAATACCATTTATAAGTAACAAATACTAGAAGTTGGAGAGAGAGAGAGAAAGAACTAGAAAAAAAAGCTTTAGGAAAAGGAAGAAGAGATATTGAAGTGAGATAAAGAATCAGAAAGCCATAAAAAACATTAAAAAAAAACCTTAAAGTGCTAGTAAGACATGACAAAAAATCAGTTAAGCAATCTTAAAGTTGATCTTTGATAACAACATATAGATTCTAGTAGAACAAATGCAAGGTAGGAATCTACTTAAATGTTTGATACCTTGATATCTGACTAATTAATTTTAGCGAGTCAATGATCACATAGTTCTCTCTCTACCTCTTTTCTGTCTCTATGGATTCCTTTCTTGCACACTTATTATCTTTGTACTATATCCTTATCAATGTCTCTAAAATCAACGTTAACAATCTCTCTGTTTTCAATTTCCCACAAGCTCCTTGGACATAACAATCCCTCTTCCTCAGTCAGACAAAGCATCCAACAACTGTAGGCTCAAAACTTCTACTTTCCAGCCATATATTATAACTTTTTGTTTAGCTCTTCAGTTCTATCATTAGAAAACCTATATATTGCTCTAACCTTGTCCCCATTAACTTGTTAAAACCAATCCTAAACTCTGCCTGCTCATTAAAATCCCAGAATAATCAGATCCAGTTCCACTCCCATTAAGCTCTAAACTGTAACTCATTGATCTGTAATTAACCATTCCATGGCAATCCAGGAACTTATTAGATTTGTCTCCAGCCCCATTTAGTTTGAACCACAACTTATTTATCCATAATTAACCTGCAATCACAAACCCATTCATATTCCTCAACTTCCTACTTTTTCAAAAGTTTACCCACCATATAAGCATCTTCATGCACAGAGAAAGAGAGGGAGGGAGGGCAACTGAGTAATGAAAACAATTGTAAAAACTTCACCAGGTGATATCCTTATTTCACTTCCCATTTAAACTTTTGTTAGCACAAATTTAAGGGTACCTCTCCAATGATAGGAATGAATGACTTTTGACAAAACAATGTCACTAGTTGGTTTGTAGACGATGATAGCACTTCTGCATAATGTTTATAAATTTGTTATGTTGAATAAAAATGGTCATGATAACTTGTGATATTCCTTCCTTTCTATACCGGGATTGCTGTGGCTTCATATATTCTTGATGGTTACAAGCTGCTACCATTTTTGAGAAAAATCTAATATTTTATAAGCATTGATTAAGCAAGAGATGAAGATGGTATTAAGAAAGGCAGTATGTCTCCATTGCAGAAGGATTCTAGAGAGAAAATCCAGTTCAATAAGATCAAGAGCTCTGATGAGCAAGGGGGTTTCTTGGGCCCAAGCACAGTACTATCCTGTTTGTACTCTCTTCTAACTCCTGTGTGGAAATTTCACCTCAATGTGAACTTTGCACAAAAAATACACGAAAAGATTAATATAAGAAAGATAGGAAGAAGGAAAGAAGAAACAAGCCCTGGATTGCACATCGTCTAAGACACAAAGTCACCACTGTTTCAAGAACCTGACCGGACCAAACCAGCTAGTCGAACTAGTAAAACATGGAACCAGTAAAAAACCAGCTCACTAACAAACCAATCAAAACCAGAAATTGAATCAAACCGGTTCAGTCCAAAACCTTGTCGTTGTGTGAAAATTCAAAAAATTTTAAAAATTGCATTATTCTGCTCAAAGTTTAAATGTTAAAAATATATTTCCATTATTTTATCATATTATACTAATTTTTAATTCTTAAAATTTTTAAATATTATTTATATATGTTTTTAAAAAAAATTCTTAAAAAATATCCTATTCAACCGAACCAGTTGAACTGGCCAGCCGACTGATTCAATCACTGGTCCCACTTTAACAACATTACAAAAATCACCAAACATCATATTAAAAATATGTGAAAGAGGAACAAGAACAAAAGGGAGGAAAAAGAACTTAAAAAAGCACCTCAAACCCCGCACTATCATACTGCCTTCTCTTTTCTGGGTCAGACAAGATGCTGTAGGAATATGCAACTTCCTTGAAAAGTTCAGAAGCTTCAGGATTGCTAGCATTCTTGTCTGGATGATACCTGCCCATGATTTGTGACGACTATAAATTAAATATAAGCATATAAACTGACACCAGCAACATTTCCATAACTAGGAATTATCCTGCCAAAAATAAAACGGTGCTATATAATAAACATGAAAAAATGAACATTGAAAAATGGATAGATAAAAAATTTGCAATAAATATTTTACATTAATCTAGAAAGAATATAACAACAACACGAGTTCAATGTACCATCAACATGCACATAGCAAGCAAACACAAGTGAAGCCATCCACAAATGATGGTATGGACTGATTTAAGATCATATCACTCGTTGGAGTAGTATGTGGTTCCACAGACCCATAACCTCAGAATTCAAATTGAGTGGATTTGAGTCCCAAATGACCTCCAATTTCATACAGCCAACAAAAGCATCCAGCTAGATTATTCACACTAAAGCCTGAACTGAGAGCTATGGATTAAGTTAATAAACAAAACCACGATATAAGAACTAATAAACTCAAATTCATCCACAGCACACAATATCCTAGTAATGCACGTGAAATAATAATTAAATTACAGAGAATTTTTTGGGAGGGGGGGAACTTACTTGAGGGCTAGTTTTCTGTAAGCAGTTTTAATCTCCTGATCAGTAGAATCTCTGGATACAGACAACACCTCGTACGGGTCTCGTCGAATTACTGGAGGAGCTGAAGATGTACTCTCTGCCTTCTTCGAACCCATCTCCCACCGCTCCCCTCCTTCCAAATTCCAATCTCTTACTTTTTCGCCCCAATTAAAATCTCCTTCACTTTCTTTCTTGCTTCCTTAAAAATTCCTATGATTAATATCCCTTCAACGGAGCCAATCCCTAGCAATCAAGCTACCGCATTATCCTGCAAATCTAACACCAATTTAATATGAAATCGAAAGAACAATATAAATTACACAAAATTGAAAGCAATTCTTGGATCCCTCTTCGTATCCTGGGGGAAAAACGGAAAGGGGAATTGTAAATTCGAATAATAATAACAGCAACAAAATCGAAATGATGGACGATCTGCTAATAAGAATAGAAGTAAAACAGAGATCATTGAAGAAGAAGAGGAAGATCGCAGATTAGGGTTTTAAAACTTACGATAATAATTTGAATTGGAACCGGAGGGGGGGGTGGGGGGGATAGAGAGAGAGAGAGAGGAATGTGTAACGTCTCTGCTCTTTGTTTTCCTCTTCCTCGCCTCTTTTGTGACATCACATAATTTCAGGCCTTCTGATTTTTAGTCCTGCACACCTCACCTTTTTTTTTTTCCTTTTATGATTATTTTTTTTTTATATATTTTTGCTGTTTGATTGCGGTATTAGTTGGAGGTGAGCGAAAATTGGACCGAATTAAAAAATTGACTAAATCAAATTGATTTAGTTTTATTTAATTTAATTTTCAATAAAATTGATTTGATTCAATTATAATTTTAAAAATTTTAATTTTTGGTTTGATTTTTTAGATAAAAAATTGAAAATAGAAATAGTTAATAAACCAAATCATTTTGAATCTAATTAGATTTAAAATAAATGTAATTTAATTGAAACAAACTGAATTGAACCGAACTAAATTTTTATAGATTTGGTTCAATTTATAGACATATAAATTCTGATTTAATCGGTTCGGTTAATTCAATTTTTTTAAAATTAAAATTTGATAAAAAACTGAACCGAATCAACCGTTTGCTCACCTCTAATATTATTTATATTTATTTTTATTAAATCCTTTTTTCTTTTTGTTTTTTCAATATATTTGTACCGATATTTTTAACATTGAATAAGATGTTAAATCAATTAATTCTTCTTTTTCCATTGTAGAGAATTAAAAATATATATACTACTAAAATTAAAAACATGAATGTGAAATCATTTTATTTTTCAATTTTATTAATTTAATTGATAAATTCAATCTATTTGTATTTTTATAATACTAATTTGCATTGATAATTATTTGAAAATGACTTTATGAAAATGAATTAATAGAAAATATTCTAAATGAAACATATTATGAAGTATTAGCATAATTTGAATTCAAATTCATATATTCATTTTAAAATTCATTTAAAATTTTATATTCTTAATTCTTGAAAAACTTGGATAATAATAAGAAAATCTTACAGGCCTATTTAGTTGTAGATGATTTTTTTAATTTTTTTTCTCATTTCACTTGGTCTCTAATTTTCTATTTTCCAACTAGAAAGTTGAACAATTAGAAAATATCTTCACTTGTGCAATTTTAAGTTCTCTATTTCTCATATTTTATTAAATAAACAACATTTTATTAAAATATATATTTCAATCTAATCACTTAGACTCAAATTTATATTTTAAAATATGTGAGGTAAGTATTTTATTAGGTCTAATTTTTATTTTATAATATGGTTAAGTTTAATGTTGATTTTACTTTCTAAATAGAGGTAGAAAATTCAATTACTATAGTATTTTAATTTGAAAAAACAAATGATTATACACGTTAGTAAATTTTCAAATATTTTTGGTAGGTTTGAACTTACATTTTTTTTAACCAAATTTATTTTACTTTTTTTTTAACCAAATTTATTTAAGGCAGTGAATATAGACCAATACCCTAAAAATATAAATGATAAAAAAAAATGGGGGAAGGCATTTGGTAGGTTTCAGAACTTTGTTTTTCACTTTGGATACAAACTCAGAAGCAGTAGAGGAAAAAAAAAACTACTTTAAATAAAAGTAAAAACAATTATTTCTCGATTTCATGTTTGGAAAATTATTGGAACTTATATATAAATTTTGTATAAAATCTTCCCTACATTTTGTAAAAATTTTAATGTAATAAAATTTTCTTAACAAATAATTTAAACTCCAATCCATTTTCATAAGCATCATAAGCCTTTTAGGGAAACTAAAAAGCGACTCTCTTTTTTTTTTTTTTTGTCCTTTAATTATAGATTTTTTTTAACAAAAAAAATGAACAACTCACTTTTTTTTCAGTTGAGATGATAAAAATTATTTAGAACTTAATATTTCATTGTTATTTTTTTTCCAAAATATTAACATTTGATTATTCACTTTCGAATGATCTAAAATACACAGTTTCACATCAACCTATTTAATTTGTGATTAGACAAATCGATTTATCACATAATAAATGTAAAAATTTTATACAGAAAGATCATAGCAGAGGATAGGGCCTGTGATCTTTTTTCAAAGACATTAGTTGGCCAGTAGACACCAAAGGCCATAGCTGGAACGAGAGTGATGAGCATGGATGAATGCATTGCTTGTGTGGCTTTATTGTCTACTGCTACGTGAATTACTATTCATGCATGGGATTTGAAATTATTTACTAGTTAGGACTTTTTATTTCTAAAATTATATTAGTTCATCACTCAAATTTGATC
Organism: Omphalea diandra; assembly: GCA_949677035.1. Classification (NCBI taxonomy): domain Eukaryota; kingdom Viridiplantae; phylum Streptophyta; class Magnoliopsida; order Malpighiales; family Euphorbiaceae; genus Omphalea; species Omphalea diandra. The sequence goes on along the minus strand of CATIWR010646627.1, from coordinate 55,878 downwards.
TCATTCACAATTAAATCCTTCAGTTAGATTTTTATAACTTTAATATTATTTATATTATTTTTTCTCCACCATAATAAACTTTTTTGTTTTCTTTTTTCATTTTAATTTTTTTAAAAAATTAATATCTTTATTTTTATTTTTTATCTATTTATTTATTTATTATTTTTCATGCAATTTGATATTCATACTTTTTGCTTTTTTTACTTGTTATTTTTGAATTCTAGATTTGGACAAATATAAAAGAAAACAAATAAAGATGACATTTGAGTAAAAGTCTCTCTCTCTTATCAAATTTGAAATTTTAAGATTTTTAGTATATGAGTATGTTAAATTTTTCTTCAGTATTGGATATTTCTTAATATTTATAAATTGATGAAATAAGTATCATAAAAAATGAAATTCAAAATTAAGAGTAAATTTGTTATTTTAAGAAGATTGGACAGAAAATTTAACTGAATAACTAATATGTTCGATTGTAGAAAAAGAACTTCTAATTACTTAATTTTGTCAAATTGCTAGGTTGATAATAATTCACTCTAAATAAATTGATATTTGGCTTTGCTCGTTTACCAAATTCAGAGGGACGCATGTATAGGTCCACACAACATTCCCTATTTGAAGAAAATCCAAGGGAAAGAACGGTGCATCATTAGCGGACATAATTTGAGAACACAGGATTGGATCACAAAAATTGAAAATTAGCGTTTGCACCTAAAATTTTTTTGACTCAGCCCAATAACTTTAGTTTGACCTACTAGATAAATTATTTAATTAAATTATTTTATTTATTTTAATTAAATAATTTTTTAATGGAAAATAAATAAATAATTTTTATTTAATGAAAGTTGGATAAAGATTATCATGCCTAGACATGTAATTTATGGTTGCAAGGCGACATGGAAAGCGGTTATGCAAAAATGGAGAGATGGCTTAAAAAAGGGAGGAGTGGAGAACATTGAACATCAAGCAGGGAGTGGAAAACGTAAAACCGTGCTTGTGTGCAAGTTACTCGTTGGGGCTCTATAAAAGGAAAGTCACTCAATAAAAGAAAGGACACATCCAAACACACATCTAATCCAATCAAACATGAACAAGTCCAATTTCTCAACAGATTAAGCAACTTTGGTTGTCATTTTATCAAATCAAGTTTATCGCTTTAACTTGATTTATTTTTGCAAAATCATTTTTCATTGTCTAGTGAATATTTTATTCATCGCAAATATGTCTAGTATTCAATACAAAACATTCTCTTCAATTTTTCAAGTGTTTTTGCTTTAAATTTCATTGTTGTAATTGTTTACTGCATTCCAATTCATATTCGAGTCTTTGGTTCTTTAAACAAATTCAAGCAAACTATGGTAAGAGCACTTGGGGATCCAATAGTTGTTTGATCTATAAGCAAGGAAAAACGCATTCTATTTTTACGGTTCGTATACTTCACACACATGGCACACCCAGATTTGCTCAGAAAAATTTGCGATTCAACATCATTTTTAGCACACCCAGTGTGACCAGTTCTACATGATGCAAAAGGCTAGAAGTTTTACTAGAAAAGATATTGTGGTGTCTCATGATGCCAAAGCCATTGCTGAAGAAGCAAGGCACAAAAGACTTATTCCCCAACTTGTGGAGCAAATCAAAAGAAACATAACGTCTCAAGGCTTATAGCACCAAGAGGCGCAAACCACTCCAACAACTCCAGTTGTTAGAGACCAAGGTATAACTTTATCCCAACTTATCGATGAAAATGATACTAAAGATATGATAAAAGAATACAGGGTTATGTTCATGAAGGCCCAAAGATCCTTCTCGGAGAACAAAAGGAAGGTTGTAGAGGAACATAACAAGTTTTTGCAGGAGATTAGTTCTCTTATGGCCAACCTAATGGAGAAGATGACATAATTTAGCATAAAAAAGCCCTAAGAGTGTGACTTGCAACTCTTCTAGTAAGAGAAATAAGTCCATGAGGAGCTAGGGGCAATCCTTGGGGATCCGTGGTGAAGCCTTGGGATCTCTCCAACCTGAAGCTCCCTAAGTTGAAAAAAGATATATGTCACCTCACAGGAGAGAGGATGGCAATGGAAATCAAAGGGCTCTACATAATGGTCATCTCCATGGTAAGCCAATGGTGCCCTTTCAGGTATTTGTTACTACTAATCCTAATAATCAACCTCACTTGTATGACAATGCAGAAGGTTATCAAGGTGGGAACTGAGAGGGGAATCCTTAAGGGAGAATCAACCTACTAATTCAACCAATCTTACCTTCGCCTGAAGTTGATATGAAGATTGTAAGAAATGTAGTGCAAAAGCTTCATGGACCTGACTTTAGGCAACTTGGCCAACCAAAGTTCCATAAGCCATATCCAGATGTTGTTGACAGGGAGAATCCATATCCCAAGGATTATCGGATCCCTAACTTCACTTTATTTTCTAAAGAAGATGGACAATCTACTTTGAAGCATGTGGCAAGGTTCACCATTCAATGTGGTGAACTAGTAAATTATGATAACTTTCCAAATTTCAACTTGAGATTGTTTTCTAACTCTTTGACAGGAACAACATTCACTGGGTATGCTACTTTGCCCTGGAACTTCATTCAAACATGGTAGAAGATAGAGTGGTAGTTTCATACCTAGTTCTTCAAGGTGGAGCCTAAATTTTACATGCCAAAGCTCTGTAGGGTGACTCAGAAAGTTAGAGAAACTGTGAATTTGCTCATTGCCAAGTTTAAGAAAATAAGGAATAAATGCAAGATCTATCTACCGAAGGCTGAATTTGTGAAGATGACCTAAAAGGGCATTGACATTGAGCTAAGGAAAAGGTTTTAAGATATGGAATTTCGTGACTTTTATGAACTTGCAGCAAAGGTCACAAAGTATGAGGAATTGTTGAAAGAGAAGAACCCAAAGAGAAGAGTTGTCATGGGGAGCTACTACTAGGAGATCAACAATCCAAAAGTAATAGTTACAAATCTCTCCTTTATAAGGACATGTGCTTGTCGCTCCCTCAATACAAAGATTTTAGATGCTTGGAGGAAAACTCAATCCACAAGTGCAACCCCTTAATATGCATTTGACATTTTTAAGACAGAGGAAATCTTTGATTCATATTAAAGGAGAATTTTATCAAGTTGTTACCTAACCACAGGTTCCCAACGAAGAAAGAGCTCAAAGGAAGAGAATATTGTAAGTACCACAATTCTTACAAGAATTCTACTAATACTTATTGGGCTTTCAAAATATGGTGCAAGGGGAGTTTTAAAGTCCCCTGAAAATAAGGAGACTATGTTGATGGACGAAGATCCCTTCCTATTTGTGGCAATAGTCAATTCTACCAAATTTGCTTAAGGGCATTACTGGCCTTCAAAAGAAGGGAGAAAGGACTAGCTTTAGGTTTTCACCAGATTTGGATCCTAATGAGAGTACTATTTTACAACCACGTAACAAAGAAGAGCTATAAACCCTTGGTGCTTCTGAAAATAAAGCCTTATCCTTCATTTAAATTTGAGAGAAATCGACCTAGATTTGTGATCCCACCCTTAATTCAACCTAGTTAACAATGTCACAGGGTGTAATATAATAAGTTCCCCATACCACTCACCATAACATAAAAAAGGAAGTTCTTAAGGCAAAAAATTGAGGAACATAAGAAACAAGAGCAATAAATCCAATTAGAAGTGGAGAGATCACCAAAGGTGCAGAGATCCACATTCAAAAGAAAAGCAACAAGAGATGTAGATTTCGTGGTTAGCTCGATTTTATAGTTCGGATGGGGATCATTCATTAGAAGTTACTTTTATGTTGAGTGATGTTCTTGTACCTTTTAGTTGTGTTATTCTTACCTTACCATAGGTGATCCAATCTAAAGACATGAAATAGGACCTCATAGAGGTAGAAGGGATCCCAAACACTAGAGGCAAGGCTCACCATTAGATGAGGATTGCTACAGTGGCCTAACGATCTAAGCCACTAGTGTTAATAAGCTAAAAAGGGTGGTTTTTGAAAAGCCATTAGTAGAGATGATAAAACATTTAAGGTCCCTTTACATGAAGGCAAATTTGAATGGAAAGCCAATGACAAGGATCATGGTGGATAATGGATATGCAGTAGATGTGTTACCATTGAGGATGTTAGCTATAAAGGGGAAAATAGTTTAAGATCTACTAGTAACAGAGGTCTCTATTTCAGCTTTCAATGGAGAGGTCACCAAGACTCTTTGAGTCCTTCCTATCGAGATCATCATTAGGAGTAGGGCAACTTTATCTGCCTTTTTTTGTTCTTAACTCTTCAGCTAACTATAATGCTTTGCTAGGGAGATATTGGATCTACGATAATTAATGTGTTCCACCTTCTCTTCATCAATTATTATTTTGAAAGGAGAATGATGTTGAGGTAGTTTAGGCTGATAGGTAATTGTTCTCCACATGCTCTGATGTAGTAGAAGCTAGATACTACGATAAAGATTTTAGCCCAATATAGTTATGACAAAAAATAAGAATGGAGATCCAATGAAGGTTTATGTGTCGAGAAGCGAAATAAAGAACCAAGCAAGAACTCTTTTAAAGCTCACCACCACCGTGCCATACAGCCTGATGTCTTATCCAACATCGAAGAGATCAATTATGAATAAGTACATTAAAAAAGAATTAACAATAGCTACAATGATAAACTATAGATTGTACATACAACAAACCTTTGACAGGTTAAAGCTTGAAGCATTTCAAGATGTATATGGTGCTGAAGTGATCTTTGAGCAAGACTCATATGAGGATATAAAAGAGTTACAGATTTAGGATTTGGAGCGAGCAACTTTGAAGTTTGAGGATCTGAAACTAGAGGTGAATGATCCAATGGAGGAAGTTAACCTTGGCACACTTAAGAAGTCGAGGATCACTTGCATCAATTCATTACCCAGGGAGATGAATAGGTTAATTATTGAAGTATTGAAAAAGTTTAAAGATTGTTTTGCTTAAAGCTACAAGGAGATGCTAAGATTGAGTATAAATCTTATAGAGCACCACCTCGCCATTAAACTAGACTTTTACCCTTACCAACAGCCTCTAAGAAGAATGTCTAAGGAGATAGAGCTCAAAGTTAAGGAGAAAATTAAGAAATTATTGAAGATGAGCTTCATAAGACCTACAAGGTATGCACATTGGCTCATCAATGTAGTTTTTATTGTTAAAAAGAATGAGAAGCTTCGTGATTGCGTGGAGTTTAGGGATCTAAATGTTGCAACTCCCAAGGACATGCATGTCATGCCAATAGTTGACATGCCAGTAGATGCAACTGTAAAGAATGAATTACTATCCTTTATGGATAGTTTTTTAGGTTACAATCATATCCTCATTATTAAGGAAGATATTTCAAAGACAACTTTTTGGTGTCCTGGTACTATTGGGACATTTGAATGGTTAGTCATACCTTTTAGCTTGAAAAACGCTGGAACAACATACCAAAGGGCCATGAACACCATTTTGCATGATATGATACAACATCATATGGAGATCTACATTGATGACACCATGGTGAAATCAAGAAAAGTTGTTGACCATGTGGAGCATTTAAGGACAAGCTTCCAAAGAATGAAAGAACACAAACTCAAGCTAAATCTAATGAAGTTTGCCTTTAAGGTATAAGCTAGAAACTTTTTGTGTTTCTTGATGCATTAAAGAGGTATTGAGGTAGACAAAAATAAGGCAAAAGCAATAATTGAATTTAAGTCACCCTAAAATAAAAGGTTCCTTTGGCAAGTAAATTATTTAAGGAGATTTATTTCTAACTTGGTAGGGAGAACCAAGGTGTTTTTAAGCCTATTGAAGCTTAAACAAGTTGAGAAGTTCAAATAAGAGCAATGTCACTAAGAGCCCTTTGATAAAATTAAGGAGTATCTCACCAAGGCTCATGTATTAATGCCCCCCACGAGATGGAATTCCAATCAAATTGTACCTTTAAATTGCAAATGACTCCATTAGGTGCCAATTAGCATGAAAGCAATTCAATAAGACATGAACAGGTTGTGTACTATTTGAGTAGGCTTCTGACACCTATTGAGGTAAAGTATTCCCCAATTGAGAAGATATGTTTGGCTATCTATTTCGCTTGCATGAAGTTGAGGCACTATTTAATCAAATCAAGGGTGTATGTGGTGTCTCAAATTGATTTGATGAAGTATATACTAAATAGACCGTTGATCACCAAAAAGATTGGTAAGTGATCTCTTACTTTAACTCAATTTACATTAATATATTTTTCACAAAAATCTATGAAAATACTAGGTCTAGTAGATTTTCTAATAGACCACAATTCCTTGGAGATAGAAGTTGAGAGAGAACTAGATCTATAAGTGTATGGGAGGGGGGGGGGAGGAGGGTAGAGAAGTAACCCTGGATCCTTAAGTTTGATGGATCTAGCACGGAGAAATCAACAGGAGCAAGGGTGGTGATCACATCTTTAACAAAAGCCAAAACAATGTTGACTTTCAATTTGGCTTTTGAATGCAACAACAATCAAGCTGAATATGAAGCTTTGGTGATTGGCTTGGAGATCCTATAAGAGTTAAGAGCTAAGGATGTAATGGTGATTGGGGACTTGTAACTATTCCTTAAGCAGTTAACAGGAGAGTATAAGTGTAACAACATGTTACTAGCTCCTTATTATACTATTGCAATTTAAATTATTAATTCCTTTAATGGTGTCTCATTCCTACACATCCTTAAAGAGGCTAATTAGGAAGCTAACGAATTAGTTGAAATAACTCCGAGGATAAGGATGAGTGATGAGCTAACCTACAAGTTTATTATTATAGAGAAAATAAATCACCCTTTATTGTAGAAAAGAGGCATTAATTTGGAGTCTTATAGTGCTAACGCATCAATAGGGAATGATTGGAGAATGAAGCTTAAGTAGTACATGGATTGCCCAAGTACTAAAGTGCCATATAGAGTTAAGGTCTAATCCTTAAACTTCGTCCTATTAGAGGGAGAATTATGTAGAAAGGGCTTTGATAGTTTATTATTAAAGTGCTTAGGGTTCCCCAAAGCGATGGAGGTGATGAAGCAAGTTTATAAAGGAGTTTATGGAGCTCACCAAGTAGAAATCAGGATGAGGTGGTTGCTAAGGACACATGGCTATTATTAGCAATCGATCTTGAAAGACAACATTAACTACTCCAAAGGATGTCGATAGTGTCAAAGAATTATGAGTGTTGAAAAGTTTCCAGCTTTAGAGCTATATTCATTATGAAACCATGGCCTTTTAGAGAATGGGCCATAGATTTGATTGAAAGATCCACCCAACATGATCAAAGGGTCATAGCTTCATCATTGTAGCTACTGACTATTTCACCAAGTGGGTGGAGATAGTTCCTTTGAAAAAGGACATTAATTAGTTTATTATGGAGAACCTTATTCACAAGTTTAGGATCCCAGTGTCCATCACAATGGACTAGGGAACCATGTTTTCAAGAGAAGAAGTGAGGGACTTTACAAAGGACTGTGACATCAAATTAATCAAATCAACCCCATTTTATGCTCAAGCTAACCGACAAATAGAAGCATCAAATAAAATTCTCATTAGGATTTTAGAGAAGATGTTGGAAGAAAATCCAAGGGATTGACATAGGATCCTATCAGAAAAATTATGAGCTTATAGAATGTCAAAACGGAGCTTTATTGGAGCAAGTCCTTTTATATTAATATTTGGCCATGATGTTGTGATCGCTAGAGAGGTTATGGTTTCATCCATAAGGGTTGAAGGTAAAATAGATTGACACTTGACAAATATAATCAAACGATGCTTATGGAGCTAGAACAAGTAGATGAGGAATGGCTTGAAGCTCTAAATCGCTTAGTGATCCAAAAGAATAAAGTGTCTAGAGCATACAACAGAAGGGTTCGAAAGAAGAGTTTCAATAAGGGAGACCTGGTTTGGAAAATCATACTTCCCTTGCGAGTTAAAGACCAAGAATATGGCATGTGGTCCCCCAACTGGGATGGCCCCTTCAAGATCTACAAGGTTTTGAAAGGAAATGCATATTGGCTTTCAAGCTTACCTGGGAAGCCACATAAAAGATTCATTAATGGAAAGTTTTTAGAGAAGTATTATCCCATGATATGGAAAATGATGGAGAAACAAGGAGAAAAATAGTTTAGTTTGATTACAACCATTTTAGGGTCTCTAAGTTGTAGTGTCTTAGGGATCTAGTGTTAGTTTCATATTTTATAGGTCATCACCATGACTATATTTTTCTTTCACCTATAAGTAGGCTAATTAGCTACTTTAAAATAAAGATTTTAGGCCTCATGGCCATTTCATAAATATTCAATGTCTATTTTCATTCTCATCCCATTTCTCAATTTTCATTAAAAAAATCAAAATATAATATACCACCAAAGAAATCATCTCAATCATCTGATGCAATGTCATAACACATGTTTGCATGATGTAGATAATGGTTGGCATGCATGGTGTGCAAAAGTTTAATGGCATGGCTACATGATGCAAGATGATGGTTTTAGTGCCCAATGTGTTGCATGTTAAATGGTATGGTTGTATGAAATAGGTTGAAAAGTCATTTCTCAAATCTTATGGATCATCAAACATCATAGATCCATCATCACACAAACAAACACAACTAAAGGAGCAACATCAAAGGTAGAGGTTTACCTGTGGAGGTACATGATTAGGAGCAACTTTCTTTTAAGGAATCAAAGGAACAAAAAACAGAAGGATCTTAAACTAGCATGGATGAGAAAGCCATGAGAAATACTGCAATAAAGGTACACATTCAATTTTGAGCATAAACAAATTTACAAGCCGAAAAGAATTATTTCAAGTTTAATATGCTAAAAGGAAATTTTAATTTGGCCTAAATTGCTGAAAAAAAATACTCATCCCAAAAAATTATTTTTGCACAAAATTAGATGAAGATCCTAAGGGAATTAACTATGTAGTCATTCCATATATAAGAATTTTTTGACAAAGAAGTACGAAAAATAAATCACAGTGGTTATAATAATTGTTTTGGTCAAAACACTTGGATTACATTGGGACCCCTAAGTGACCAAAGTAATAGTTCTTTTATATTTTAGGTGTTTAAAATTATGAAAGGTGTGGAAAGTTACTCTAGTATTAAGTTGCTAAGAGTTAAAAGACTAAATTTATTTCTTAGAGATAGGTGAATTCTTAGTGACCAATTACTATAAAATAATTGAGATCCTCAAGCTAAAAATCACAAAATAGGTCAATCGGCCATTGTCAATATTATTTGGCTAAATAAAAATTTAAGTTTTATCTTAAATTTAGTACAAAGGTTGGGATCCCCAAATAGGAAACATAATTTCCTAGACCCCCAAGAGACTATTAGGGATCCTCAAGCCAAAAAATTTCAAAATAGGTCAATTGGTCATTTTATAGTATTATTTGGCTAACTAGAAGTCTAAGTTCATCAAAACTCTAGTGATAAGGGCAAGATCACGAAGGAATTATTGGGATCTCTAAGCTAAAAATCTCAAAATAGGCCAAATGACCATTTTACAGTATCATTTGGCTAATTAGAAAGTTAAATTCATCATAAATCTAGTGATAGAGAAGGGATTTCCAAGGGAAAAGTTATTAAAATGACTTGCAAAAGCCATTTTCATGGGAGATACCCAAGAATCATAAGAGATCCCTAAGGCCGAAAACTAATAAATATGTCATTTTCTATTTTATAGTTTTATTGGGCTAAGAAGGGATCTAAATTTGTTCAAACTCTTATGGTGAAGATGAGATCCCCAAGGAAAAATTGCAAAATGATACAAGATCCCTAAGAGATTATAGAGGATCCCCAAGGTGCAAAATGCAAAGAAATAAATAGTATACAAGAATTTCTAATGGCTTGTAAAATCTATTTTCATCCAAAATCTCTAAGAATTATATAGATCCCTAGAAAATAATCACTAATGGCTTAGAAAAGTTATTTTTATCTAAGGATCCACGAGAGTTACATGGGATCCCCAGAGCCAAAAATTAGTTCCTCAACCAAAAAAATATAAATGAATGGCCTAATATGTTTTATTTTTGCCCAACAATCACAAATGGCTTATGAAAGCCATACTCACATACAAGATGTGTCAATGGTGCAAAGGATCCCTAACGGAACTCCAATGGATCCCAAGCAAAAAACAAACCAAGAATATACAATTAATTCAAATTTTATCTCAATAAATTTATGTAGTGTGTTAGAAATTATTTGGGATAATTTCTAATTATCTCAAATAGTTTTTAACAATTAAATTAAATTTTTAATGAATTATGAGACAATAGCCATTCTTCAAAAATCAAGAGCATCAAGCAAATTTTTCACTCCCCACACACTCATGCCAAAGTTAAATAAAAAATTAAAGTTGGCACTTTAAGAGATGTGATGATTGTATTAACATCTCTTGAATCTTTGTCTTCTATAATTTGGTGATGAGTTTTGAAAAAGTACCAAGATTGGGAGCATCAAGGTTGAAAATCACCATGATTAGGGAGTATCAAGATTGGGAAGCACTAAGGTTGAAAAGCACCAAAGTTAAAAAAAAAAAACACCAAGGTTGAAGAGCACAAAGGAGTGGGAGAAACACGAGAGCCAACTAGAAGCTAGTGTCACCGATTATCGTGCGTGAGATGGAAAATCCCCATGAAGACGGAGATGGAGGGAAAATTCCCTCCATCAAAATGGTGGGACGGATTGCCATTTCTATAGATATTTGTCACAAGTCTAACTAGTGGCGGAATCAAATAAAGGCAAATATAAGTTGAAGCCCCCTTAAATCTATCAAGAATGATGATAAAAGAGAACGCAGTCTTTGCTATGCAGAGCTGCTGACGTTAACAATGGTGGAAAACATAAGGGGGGAGGAAGTTGCGAAGAATAAGGAGCCCCCAGCAGGTTTTATTTTCTCTTGAACTAAAACATTGTCATTTTGATTTAACTAAAACGGTGTTGTTTTGATTAATTTGAAAAAAAGGAACCACAACTTCTCCTTCGCGTGGTCTTTTGGTGCTTGTTTCTTTCATTTTGTTGACTTGCATATGACTGACCTTCTTTTTCTTTACTTTTTTAAATTTCGTTTTTTTTTCTTTTTTCTTTTTTGCTTTTGTTTTCTTTTTTACTTCTTTTTTTCACAAGAATAATAATATCAATAATAATAATAATAATTAAAATTCTCATAATTAAAACCTGTATCATATAAAATTAAATTTCTCTATCCATAAGTAAATTAACTTCTATAAATATAAATATAAATATAATACCTTGCTCAAATAATTAATATTAAATTTTACTTAAATCAAATAATAAATCATCTATATCTAATTACTTCTCATGACATAAAATATATCTCATAAATAATTGATTTTTCAAAATTAATAAAAATTCTCTCATATAAATAACTTTATTTCTCATAATTAAATATTTTAAATTAAATCAATTCACATAATATTCTTAGTTAAATCAACTTAATTAATAACTCAAATAAACTTAAATAACTTAATATCTTTAACATAAATTAATTAAATTACTTAAACATTTATTTAACATAATTTATTTACATAATAATTAGCATTAAAATCATTTAAATCATATACTCATACTTACTAAATTAATTTCATAAATTCTTTGAATATTTGCTTAATATAGTTAATTCACACAATATAATTAACACTAAAATCATTTAAGTTATATATTCATATTAACTTAAAGTAGTTTTTATAATTTTCTTAAATTTCAATAAAATTCATATTTAAACAATTAATTTCATATCTTTAAATCCTTTAATCATTAAATATATTTTATTTATATATATATACTCATCTTAAAAATATTAAATATCATCACATACTCATTTAAATTTAATTTCTTAAATATAAAACATTCATTGGACATAACTCTTTAAACTTAATTCATAATAAATAACATAACCTTAATTAAAATAATAATTTCTTTAACATAAAATTCTTTCTTTTTTAAATACTTATATATACATTAAATAATATTTTTAAACACATTAAATATATCATCATTAAATTATTAAAATTCATAATTATATACTTAAAAATAGAGAAAAATATTTTTAAAATAACTCTGGATATCGAAATTTTCTAAAATTAGATTGGGAACCTTACAAAATGCTCCCTTCTCTCTAAAAAAACAGATTTCTCTTTTATTCTCTCATCTCCTCCTCTTTCCATTTTGTCGTTGCTAACCACTAACGACTTCAAGTAAGTGAGCTTCCCTAAAAATAATTTTTAGTTCCGTCACCGGACATACCTCATGATTAATCTTCCCTTGGCCAATCAACTGAAATTCTTTATTGCTTTAGTTCAGATCACTCAAGTATATCTATGTTAAGAGGCAAGTTACTAGTATCGCTCGCTTTTAAAAGAAGGCATGTCAGTGTCATGGGGTGGAGACATGAAGACAGGTTTGGGAGGGATTTTAATAGCATCTACCTCTCCAGATAACATTTCCGCTACCCTTGGGATTTATTTGAATGCACCAGAGACCTAACCATAACCATCTTCCTCCATATCAAACCATCCTCTTCGACCCCCGAATCTGCACGTTCTGGCTCTTCATTGATTTGTTCAACTAACTTGTCATAGATCCAACCTGGAAAGTATGCCTCGCTTGAACTGCTTATCACGTTCGTTCAGCATGTCACTCAACCATCTCTAATAGCAACATTCCGTAGATATATACATCAGACTTATGAGAAGGGTTCCCGAGATTTCTTTGGACAATTTCAGGAGCAACATAACCAATGGTTCCTCTAGCATCAGTAATTGTTACAGCAATTCTACTTCGAGAATATATTTTGGCTAATCCAAAATCAGAAATTTTGGGTTCCAAGTTCTGATCTAGCAACACATTTTGACGTTTAATGTCGAGATGAAGGATTCGTGACACACAACCGTTATGCAAATACTCCAACCCATGAGCAATTCCTATAGCAACTTCAAGCATCCTTGTAGGACATAAAGAAATCTTGCCGAACTCCTTATTGGATAATAAGTCGGCAAGCGAGCCATTAGGCATGTACTCATATATGAGAGCTTGTTTTGATCCACTCCAGCTGAAACCCAATACTCTTATTATTACATTAACATGATGTATCCTACCTATAGGCGCAACTTCATTAACAAAATCACGGCCATTGTTGTGTAAATTCTCCAGTAGTTTGACACCAACAAGGCGACCATCTGATAATTTTCCCTTGCAGACGTTGCCATAGCCTCCTTCACCTAATTTTTCTCTGAACCCATTGGACATCTTCTTTATATCACTGTATGAATAGTTGTTTAGTAAGGATGATTGATAGTTTTTAACAAATTGCTCAACGTTTATTTTGTCTTCAGTACTTTGATTCTTGGTCTTGAAGACAGGTGAAATTCGTTTTCTGAATGCTAGTACTAGTAGGACTATAACAAGCACAGGAGAACAGCCGCCGATTATAACACCTACGAATAAGCAAACAAAGGTTGGATTAGAGGTAGGACTCCGCCTCACATTGAGTGCAGCAGCTACTCTAGAAAATATCCATTTAATTTGCTTTCGTAAATACTTTATCCGTTTTATAATATTTATCGTTTTAAAGCTATATATATAGATTAAAAAACCAATTAATAAAAAATAATTTTCATTAATATGAATTAATATATCCCTAATTTGTTTTTAATTAAAACTTTACGACCAAAATAAAGGAGAAAGAGAGAGAGGAGCGATAAGGGTAAATTTGAAAAAAAAAATTAATTAATATTATTTTAGTATTGTAGAATAATAGATATTTTGAAATAAAAACACTTTTAAAAAATGACAGATATTGTGAAACGAAAAAAGTAATAATTACTAAATGATGAGTATTTGTTTAATAATATTGTAGTAATGTCTAGAACTAAAAGGTTTTAAATTTGAATTTCAATTAAGAAAAAGAAAACCTTATACTAGCCTTTTTAATGTTGTATATAAATTTTCCTCCAAAAATGCCCTTATTTTTCTTTATAGTTTTTTTTTTTCCTTTTGTAGATCTCTCTAATTTGGTTAAAGTAAAATCATTCACGTTTAAAGGAATAAAAATATTTTATTATGATCAAAGCATAGGGTAAAAGAAAATGTTTTCGTGTCGTGAGGTGCGTCACAAACAGTGTGATGCCCTCGCAGATATTCGATATTTTTATTTGTAAATTTTTGATAAAATTTAGTTTGATTCTTTTTATGATTTGTAATTGATTATATCTAATTTTATTTTTTTTAATTTTTGTAATAATGTGCAGTGTTTAAAGCAATCAAACACAACTTTAAGTAGACACTATTACCATCAAGATGATATTTAATTACTTTAAATTATGTATACGATTACAAAAAATAAAAAAATAAATACAAAATTTAAAATAATTAAATATAAAAAAGTCAAAAGCATGATCAAATTCTATCCAAATATTTAAAGTTATTAAATTACAAGTTTAAAATCTAACTTTCAATATTCAAATACACTTATAATTGCATTTGTGCTAAACCATTAAATTAATTTGGCAAATATTTTTTTAATAGAACAGACACTTCCATTAAACAGAAATAGAGTTAATGACATCTATAAGAGCAACTTGTTGAGCATTAATTTTGCAAAATATATATTATTAACTCTATCTATTCATTTTTGGTTTACTGACATAAAACATCCAAATTTTTTTGTAAAATTTTAATTTTACTCAAAACTTCTAATTGATTAAATTTTACTCAAAACTTCTAATTGATTAAATTTTACCTTAATTACCAAATTAGATTTAATTATACTCAAAGTCATACTTAGAATAAAATATATATTTAGACTAAATTATCTCTTATACTTAGTTCAATCAAATTTAAAATTAACTTTACATCATAATTAAAGCTAATACTTTATTTTTTATTAATTTAGTCAAAATATCATTAAAAAATAAAAAATTATTTTTATATTCCTATAAAATAAAAATAATTTTATATCAAAATTGAAAAAATAATTAATCCCTAAAATCCCTTTATCTCCCTCCTCAAAAAATTCATAAAATTAATTTTTATATTTTATATAATAAAAACTTATTTCAACCTTTTAAAAGCATATGTTATAGAAAGCCTAAAAAATTTAATTGCATAACATAGAACATGAACATTTTGAAAACAATATTTTTCGTGCAAGAAAAAGATTTTAAGGAATTTTTTAATTTTTATTACCTTTAAATTTGATTGATCAAATATACAACAAAAAAATATCATTTAAAATATAAAGGTTAATTAATTTATTTAATAAAAATTAGATTAAATTGAAATAAAAATTAAAATATTATTTTATTTATGATTTAACTTTTTTGAATAAACTAATTAAAAAAGTATAAATTTCAATTTAGTATAAACTTCCTCTTTTTCCATTGTCTGCTCGAGCTCCCGGCCTGCAGGGCCATGGACGAAATGATGATTATATTTGCGAATGATTCAAACCAAAATCAAATTATATTTTTCGATTGACACAAACCACATTGTTTTAAATTGAACTAGTTAGTTATGTGAAAGGCCAATTGATTGACGTTGAGATGTTTTGCTCTGTCAAATTTGTTTTTTAAATAAAGGCAGAGGAAGATGAAATCAACATATATTAGGAATTTATTGGCTTTTACCTAATAATTTTAAGAGTTTTGCTGTTTGAAAAAAATAGATTTGAGAGATTTGTGCTAAGTTAAAAACTCAGTTCCATAAAAAATAAAAGTCACAAACATTGAAGCAGTCAATTGAAGAAAACGATTATTATTAATGAAATTTGATATAAGGACAAAATATTTTAAGATTTATCTCAAATTTCTATTTGATTTTGATTTAATAAAATATAAGTTTTCCTTATAAAATAAGATTCAATTATAGAAATTTATTGACTTTTGCCTCAACGATTTTAAGAGTTTCTATTATATAAAGAACGATTGTTTCTTCAAAAAAAAAAAAAAAAAGATTGTGTTTAAGAAATTTATATGTTTATTAAGTTATAAGTTGCAATCATTATCTCTAACGCAGTGTATGCCATTTTAAAAAAAGCAAATAGCATTTTTTGAAAAGAATATATTATTAGATGTCTTCAGAATGTAAACCTAAGGTTTAAATAGGTTTTGCAACGCTGAAATTATAAAATAAGATGATTTTACTAAAAATAGCAAAATTGTAAAAACTCATACCAAAATTAAAGTTCTAATTAAAATAGGAAATCCAAAATAAATAGTGTCCAAAATAGAATTTCTTACCAAATGTTATAACCAAAAATATGTATATCAAAAATAAAAAAAAATGCATTTTTCAATATCTAAACAATAGAATTTGGCTAAAAAGTGACAAACATTACAACTAAAGGTGGTAAGTTTCGATCGTTAGACCATTTTTAATCAAACTATAATATTTTCGAGTCAAAACTCTGAACTATTCCGAACTAGTAGAAATCATAAAATTGTAAACTTTTTTTTTTCCTTCTTGGACTTTGCCACTCCAACTACCCAAATAATATTTTGTCATTGCTACCACGCCAATCTCTTTCACTTTGCAGAAACTCGCTCTTGAGTTTACTTTTGGCTCAAAATATAGTCGTTCATATGATGAATGATAAAGTGATATATTAACTACATTGAAAGTATTTGAAATACACATAATCATAGGAAGATCAATAACATAGGCATTATCATTTATTTTCTTATTGACAATGTAAAGATCATATTTCTTTGGTCGAAACTTGTTGTAAGAATCCACTAAAAACTCATGATGAAGAAACACCATGACTTGATCACTTGTAGAAAATAGTTGTTTTCATTTGAGCTTATTTACGACATGTTTATGCTTCTTATTAGTCTCTTCTAGCTTTTACTTGACCTTTTGATGTACCTATACTATCTGTTGGGTTGTGTGGGATGTTGCAACACTCTTTTATGCATCTTTAAGAAGTTGAACCAAATACAAAGTGCATTGTGCTACTTTAGTGTAAACAATAGAGAAAGGTGATCTAGCAATGGCATTAAGAACAATTGTAAATAAACTCATTCTGAGGAAAAGCATTGTCCTATTATTTTGGCTTATCTCCACAGATGTTGTGAATTAGTTTTCTAAAGTACTTCTATTTAACCATCTATCTGTGTATGAGTTGTACTATTGAAATTCAAAATTGAATCAAACGACTTCCACATTTTATGCTAAAAATGTCTCAAAATTTTGTTGTCTCTATTTGAAGTAATTTTTTGGATTCACCATACAAGCAAACCACTTTTGAAAAATAGCCTCACTACACCAATTGCATTGTTGGTCTTTCTACAAGGGATGAAGTGCACCATCTTAGAGAATCTGTTAACTATAACAAATATAGAATCTACTCCCCTTTATGTGCGAGGCAAGCCTAAAATAAAATTCATAGATAAGTCTTCTCAACTTTTTTTAGAAGAAGTAAAAACATGTACAAACTAGTATTTTTGGACTACTCTTTAACAGTCTGACACACATAACACCTTTGAACAAACCTAGTTACATCCTTAAGTATTTATGGCTAAAAGAAGTACTCCCTAATTGTAACAACTATCTTGTCACTCTCAAGGTGTGCAACTAATCCTTCACCATGCAAATCGTGAATTACTTCTCTAGCAATAAGGTATGAGGAAGGCAAATCTAGTAGCCTCACATTAAATATCCCTCATGAACATGAAAGTCTTGCACAAACTAAACATAAACACAAATCTCCCAAACCTATCCAAAATCTTCATCTTCTGCATAATGGTTTTTCATCTTCTCAAAACCAATTATTTCATATTGCAAAGTAACTAGTAGCCCTGCTTTTCGACTAAGGGCACTTACAACAACATTCTAAACCTTAAATTTATAGTGCAATCTGAAAGAAAACTTTTGCAAATATTAGCACCACTTAGCATGTATGTCTTTACTGATTTGCTTTTCGTTGTTCAGGTACTTCAAAGCTTCATGATCTAAATATAAGAAAATTTCTCTTACAACCAGGTGGTGTTCCCAAGTTTTCAACACCCGTGCAACTGAATAAAATTCTTTATCATATGTGCTTCACTTCTATCTGGCATCACTGAGTTTTTCATTGAAATAACATATAGGTCGGCACTCCTGGGATAATATTGCTCCTACACCTACTCCATTTGACTCATAATCCATCTTAAATAATTTTTTAAAGTCTGAGAGTGCCAAGACTAGAGTAGTACATAATTTTTCTTTCAAGGTAACAAAACCATTCTTTACTTTCTCACTCTAATTGAACATGCCCTTCTTCAAACATTTTGTAATTGCAGTTACAATGGTACTAAAATTCTTAATAAAACACTTGTAGAAAGTAGTCAGATCATGGAAACTTCGAACCTTTGAAATTGTCTTTGGGGTTGGCCATTCCTTGATTACTTTCACCTTAGCCTTATCCACCTGCATTCCATTGGCACTAACAATGTATCCCAAGAATAACACCTTATTTGTTAGAAAGCTACACTTCATAAGGTTTATGTACAAGTTGTTTTCTTGTAGTACTATTAACACCTCTCTCAAATGCATCAAATGTTTATCTTAGTCCTAACTATAAATCAAAATATTATCAAAATAAACAATAATAAACTTCCCAATGAAAGGCTTCAATACTTGAAGCATAAGTCTTATAAAGGTACTGGGAGCATTAGAAATACTGAAAGGCATCACCAACAACTCATATAAACCCTCATTCATTTTGAAAGTTGTTTTCCATTCATCTAGTCAAATCCAAATTAGATGGTAGCCATTCTTCAAACCTAGTTTCGTGCATCATCTAGCCCCATGCAACTAGTCTAGCATATCATCCAACCTATCAATTATAAACTTATAACCCATAATAATCATGTTGATGGTTCTATTGTATATACATATTCTTTAGCTTTCATCCTTTTTATTGTTAGCAAAGTAGACATACCACAAGGGCTCATACTCTTCTTAATAAGTTCCCTTCTTAACGATTATTCCACCTTATCCCTTAGAATCTCACTCTCATTTGGGCTCATCCTGTAATAAGGTAAATTCGATAAGCTGCCACTAGGCATTAGGTCTATATAGTGTTAAATGTCTCTTATAGATAGCAATCCATCGAGAATTTCATCTCGCATTAGATCATCAAAACTCCTCTAGCAAGGGCTTTACAACATCAGGACACTCCTCCACTTTCAATTCAGCCTCTCCTTTGTTCACCTACTTGACAATCAAGGCATGAATTAGCCTAATCTCTTTTTCTTCTAATTAAAAATCGCTGGTAAGAGTTAGAAAACTCTTTAAAGTAGGCCTTTCTGTTTTATGCTTATGGGCAAAAAAGTGTATTTCACTATATTCTATATCAGGCTATACTGGTTGCTCCTCTCTGAATGTTGGGCATCTATATCATACTGTTAAGGCCCGCCAAACAACAAATGGCATACATCCATCTTAATAACATCACAGTATATCTTATTATTTCTAATTGAGAGAGGAATTTTATATTGTTTTGTTACCTCAATATTATCTCTAGCCTAAACTTAATCCAATACAAGGTATAAGGATTGAGATGCTTCTCCATAGGCACTCCTAACTTCTTCATTGTTTCTTTGTCGATGATATGCTTCATACTATCATTATCAATGACCACAACAAATACCTTGCCTAGGATGGTACAATGAGTACAAAACAATTAATGATGTTAGGACTCCTCTTCCTATTTTGGAATAAGCATCATTCTTCTCACCACATAAGTAGCCCCTTCAATCTCATCATCTTTAAAATCATCTTCCTCACTATCAGGTTCATAACTATGTTCTTCTACTTCTTTTCTTTTCAGGTAGCTATATTCACAGTCTGACATTGAGGGCACTCATTGGATCCATACCTGAGTTGATTACACCTGAAACACTTCCCTACTGTTGGCTTGGGTTTGCTATCTTATGTGCGTCTTTCTCCTTATTTTTAGTCATAAGCCTCTTCCTTGTAGCCTTATCCTCCTAATTTTCAATCATAGGTCTATACTATAAAATCGCTTATTGCATTTAACACCCTCTACATCTGACTTTGGCTTTTCAAAATTCCCAATAATTCTATAATTATTAAAGCCCTCTTACTCCTTTCTTGCTGCATCAATTCTGCCTTCATCGTCATATTCTTGACTTCATCAAAGTCCACATAACCTAAACTCTAGTTTTATCCCAACTAACTAGCTTTAATCCATCCAAATATCTAACAACCTATTACCCTTTAGATTCAGATAAAATATTTCTTTAGCATTCATGGACAATTCTGCTTCCTTGTTGATAATGCTTAGTATTGCTGAAACAAAATCTTCTCATAATCTAGTGGCAAAAATTCTCTCATTAATAAGCTCTTCATCCTATACCACTTATGAACTCTATCTTTACTTTCATGTAACCTTCTATTTTGAGTTTGCTCCCACCATGCGGAGGCACTATCCTTTAAACGACAAGCCACTAATTTGACTTGTATCTCGACAGGTGTTTCTATGTAATCAATGAATCTATCAATTTTTGCTATCTAGTCTAGGAATTCTTCTATGCCTAAACTTTCATTAAAATTGGGAATATCAACCTTCAAAAAAGAATCTTCGCTTTTCCAATCAATTCTGCCATAACGATTTCCTACATTCTCATCCTTATGAGGTTTGCCATAATGATTCCCTATATAGTCCTCCTCATCTTCTATTTTCGAGTCATCCTCAATATTTTGTCATCAATGGACAAGAACAGGTCTTGAGATAGGATTTTTACAAGCCATCTCTACTCTTGGCTTTTCTGTCATTCTTCCAATTTCGATTCACATCAATTCCCATAGCATTCAAACGATCTACAATTGTATCAAAATGTTCCTTGAAATTTCATATCGTCGCTCGACTTGTTGCTTTATATTTGTTTGTAAATGTTGCTCCAATAATTGCAATGCTTTGTCTCCAATGGGTGGGGCTTCAATCTCATGAACACCATCACGAAGACCATCGCTAGTCGCCATATGCTCTGATACCACTTGATGCAGCGTAAGCCATTCAAAGAACAAACAAATAGGATTTTTAAAGAGAATATATTATTAACTACCTTCAAAACATAAAACTAAGGTTTAAATAGGTTTTACAATGCTAAAATTATAAAATAGAATTATTTCAACAAAAATGACAAATTGTAAAATTCACACAAAATTAAAAGCTCTAATTAAAATAAGAAATCTGAAATAAACAATGCTCAAAATGGAATTTTCTACGAAAAGTAATAATCAAAATAAAAAAGGCCAAAAATAGAAAAATGCATTTTTCAAGGCCTAAACAATAGAATTTGATTGAAAAGTGATAGATATCATGGTTAAAAATAGTGTGTTTTAATCATTGAGTTGTTTCCAATTGAGTTATGGTCTTTTTGAGTAAAAAATTTCAATTATTTTGCACTAGTAAAAATCATGAGATTGCAAATTTTTTCCCTTCTTTGGACTTTTGCAGCTCCAATTGTCCCAAATAATCTTATGTCTCTGCTACCATATCAATCTCATACATTTTTTTGGTATCCATTTATTTGACAATATTTTAATTTGTAATTTTGTGTTATTCTTTAAGGTTTGAAACTCATTTGGAAACTATTCATTGTATTTATACCTCTATGATTATAATAAATTATTGACCATTTTGAATTTGTATATACAATCTTATAATGAGTAAATCACATAAATTATTATTTTTATTTGTATCTATAATTATGCATAATTTAATTTTTTAATCAATTTTTTTTTTTTTTTGCATTCACTAACACTAACAAAGTATTTATAATTAAAAAGGGAAAACCAGCTAAAATTATAAACAGAATTAATTTTTAAATACTTCATTTTTAGAAGCAGACCAACTTAACCAAAACATGTCTGCTTGATTCAAAATTTTTATTTAAACTAAGTTATGATGAGATCAATTCTAATTGTAAATGTCATGTGCCTATTATAATTAATAGAAATCTCCTAATTGGTAGTGACATTTATTTCTGACAAAAATAAGTTTCATTATGGTTAAAATTTTTTAATATTTGGATACATTAGAATTTCTTGAAGGAGGAATTAATCAACAATTAAAATTTGAATATTACATTTAGATATCATTTGGATCGAAGAATTTCAAATGAGAGATTTCATAAAATCTATGAATTTTATTTAAATTTATTGTTTGACAAACTAAAATATGTCACAATCTATGAATTTTGTAAACTCTATAATTCTTCAAAATCTTTCATTTTAAGAGTATTCATCTTTCTTTCTAGGAGGTAGAAAAGTTTAGGATACATCGCTTTTAATAAATGATGAATTATTATAATATTTTTTTATTTCCAGATTACCCCAATAATATATGGACTTTATGTTCAAACTAAATACTAAAAATTTCAAAATTTATTGATTTTACTATTAATGAATTTTAAATTCATCGATTTTGTCAAATTCATAAATTTTAAATTCTTTCAATCCAACCGAGGTCTTAATCTCATGTATCACAAGGCAAAATTCTATTAATAAACTACTAACCAGGCAATTAAAACAAAATACAATACAAAGGTAAAACAATATTTTATAAAACTAACTTTCATAACAGGTTGCAGTAGGTAAAGTTAATTCAAACTAGATTAGTGAATCAATAAAAATATAAATTTATTTATGTCTTATACGTTATTTGGTGAAATTGAAAATTAAATGTTTAAAAATTAAGAACTAAAAAATTTCAATATTGAAAATTTAAGAACTAAATAATTTTAATATAAAAAAAATTTAAAAGTTGAACAATTATTGAACATATATCAAATTCTAAAAAAATTAAATTTAAGAGATAAATTTAAAATAAGATAATTATATATTTTACAATAAATTTCTTATAATTTGATTTTAAATATTTTAAAACTTATTAATTTTATCCTTATCAATAGAAAAGGGTTGAGATAGTAAATAGATATATTAAAATAGTAAAATTTGTATTACTTATTCTATTAAGTAAATTTTTTTTTACTTATTAGATTAAGTGATTTTTTGAAATTAAGTATTTAATAAAAAATATTATCAAATATGCTTAAAATATTAAAAACTTAAGAAGTTATCAAACAATCTTAAAATATGATTATCAAACAATCTCTCATACAAAATTTGACAAAATTTTGAATTGTCAAAACATTTAACTGAATTTTTAAATGCAATTTTCTTCAATAAAAAATTTCATCCATTTCCTCTTAAATTTTAAAGAAATATCTCTGTTAATGCTATGAAAATTTATAATAAACGGAAATTGAATACAAACTCAAAAAAAATCACACTGTAAGTCCAGATTGATTGAACTTTTGGATTATTTAGAAAAGCCAATAAATTAGACTAATTAGATTTAAAATTTTATAAATGATATTGAATGTCATGTATTATCATTTACTGCTTGTTTTTTCATATATTTTTTCTGTCAAAAGCACCTTTCTCTTTCAAGTTCATCTATCTCTGATTATGGCCGGTATCCAGAATAAGTGAAAAACGAAAGTGCAAGAACAGAAAAAGATCAACACAGTAAATCATTGGATAGTTTCCTCACAAGGTTTCTTGTTATATATATATATATATATATGGGTATGTCAGAAAAATACAAAAAATATATATCTTTTTATTTATTGAAATATTTAAAGGAAAAAAAAAGCTAGCATAATTTGAATTAAAATATATAAAATAAAATCGGTGAATGAACTAATATAATAAATAAATACTCTGCAAATTCGTGGACGCTAATGAAGGATCACATGAAACAGTGCGGCAGCCATTAACGACGACGTCGTTACTCTCGTGCTTTGTCTCTGTCTATCTCTCTCTCCTGCCTTCATTACAGAGCAAGCAAATTTCTGAAAAAATCAATGAATCTGATTGAATAACATTACTACTCGATTGGTTGATTTTTTTTAATATTATAAATTAGTTTCAGTTTGATTGTAATTTTTTAAAAAAATTAATTTCTTTTAAAATTTTTATTCAAATCCTGTAAATTAAAAATCAAATAAACATAATAATTCAAATTTATCAACAAATTAAATTAAACTGAATTAACTCAAATATAAATATAATTTTAGTGAAATCAAACTAAATCTAATGAAATTTTATAAATTTTATTTGGTTCAGTTAGTAGAGCAAGTAACTTCATCTTTTATTCTAAAAAAACAAACTTCATCTTTATTTCATATTTTTTTTATTTAACTTCATTTATAATAATAAATTTTAATGAATCCAATTTAATTTAAAAATATTTATAATTAATCCAAACTGACTGCTTACTCTTAATCTTTATTCTTTCACAAAGCAAGTTTACATATGTCATTTATGGCCAATTTTGACCTGAAATTGGCTTTATCATATCGTCTAACAATTTATTATATTAAAACGAGTAAAAAATTCCAATAACTTTATATAGATGTAGATGAATTTTTGCCTAATTTATTTGGATATCAATTTTTTAATTTGTTTAGAGCACATATAAATGTAGAAATAAATGCGAAAAATTTATGTAAATTTTATTTTATTTTAATGAGTTTAAATTTAAATTATTTCTTTAAATCAGATAATTTATCTTCTAGTTATAATAGTTATTAATTTACGTACTGATCTTGTAACAACGAAAAAACTGAGAACTTATTTAAAGTTTGGCAAATATCTTTTTTTAAAAAATATTTTGGACGTGTAATTGCGATTCATCTAATTTTAAAAATAAGAGTTTTAGAATTCATTTTCATTTTTAATTCAATCAGATAGTTATGAATTAGAGGTCAAATCAAAATTAAACTGAAGAATAATTTAGTTAGTAATTTAATATTGTATATTTTATTAAAATTATATAATATTATAAAATATATAAATTTTATTATTTAAATCAATTGTTTATAAATTTACAATAATAAATATGAAATACTTGGCAATAAAGATTTTAAATAAAAAATTTATTCATAAATAATAATTGTAAAGAATGAACCAAATATTTTAGTTATAAAAAATAAAAAATATTATTTTATTATATCCAAAGATTATATATGATAAAAAATAGTTGAATAGTATCAATTAAATATTAATACAATAAATTTTTTAATAAATAAAAAAAACAATATATCAATTTTTAAAAAGATAGTAAAATAGAAAATTAAATTTACTAGCTATAAAACAAAGGTAATTATTATATATAATAAGGATGATAATTTAATAGATTTAATTTTAAAATTTTAAATTTAAATTTAAAAAGCAAAAAAAAAATCAAAAGAAAAATTCAAGTCAACTTTATCCTATTCAACTTGATTTTGATCAATTTTTTTTAATTTTATATTTAAAATTTGATCTAAATTGATCAAGAACTTATTCCACGTTTTCTAATTAAATGGTTGGGATGGACTAAGTTTTACAACCTTGATCTAATTCAGAATTTTTAAAAATCGGATGGATAATCTAATTAATTCTTGAATTAATCAATTAAATTGATTTGATCAATCTGATTTAATTATATTAGAAATAAATAAAATTAATAATATTATTAAAATGTCCATAAAATCAGAAAATATAAAAATATAAAATATATTTATAATAATTAAAAATAAAAAGATAATCTTAAAAATCAATATGAACCTCAATCAAATCAATTAATGCTCTGACTTCTAATTTAACCCATCTGAATGACTAATCCGAGTCAAATTTTAAAATACTAATCTAAACATAAGATGAGATGCGCATATTATAACAATTAAAACTGACAAAGTTGTTTAAAGTTGGTAAACATCTCCTTTTTTATCTAATCTTTTACTTTTAGTATTTAGCATATTTTTAAAATTTTAATATCTTGTTCTTTATCAGGTTTTGGTCCCCATCTAGAGGTTTAAGTGGGTTTAGTTCTTCAAATTAAACCTTAGATCTAGTTTTTCTCCACCATCTTTGATTTTGTTGGAGCTTTAGTTTGGCCTTTGATTGGAGGTACTTTACAAAAACCCAAAAAGAAAAAGAATATGAAGAAAAATAGAACACCAATAGTTTGGTGGAGCTTTAGTAAAGTCTGAAATTGATAGAGGTAATTTCATGGCCCTTCAATGGAGACCCTATAAAGAAGCATATCCAATAATTTCAGCCTGGACTTGTTGTTAGATTTACAACAACGAGTCAAATTTCAGCCTGGACATGCTTCGATTGTTATGATTTTTATTATAGTTGTAAATTTGTGTTTCCTTCTATAAATCAGAGGTTGTGTGACATAAACTGATTCAAGTAATGAATGCAAATTTTATTCAAAAGTTGGTAAACATCCTAATAGATTACCTGAATTCAATATCTTAATGTATTTACTTCTAATTTAAATTATTTTATTTAAATCGATATTTATACTTTTACTTAATTTATTAGAAAACATAGTGATATTGATTCTTCTCACTTAAAAGATCAGATATCACTTTTTTGTATAATTTTCTTATATTTTAGTAATTTTTATATTATATTATTTTTTTTGTTCAAAGTATCATATAGTTTATATTTATTGCTTTTACTTTGAAATATTGTGCATAAATAATTTTTTCCATTATGTTTTTTATAATTTTCGTACCGAATAGAGTAGTTTTAAATTTTAAATTTCTATAAAAGATTTCAAAGATTTATTATGGTAATGAAATTCATTTAATTAGATAATATAGCTATTATATTATTATATTCTATTTTGAAATTTGATAAATGAAATTTACTTTAACATAAAATTTATTTTAATTTATTAAGAAATTTGGTAAATGAAATTTACTTTAATATAAAATTTTATTTTAATTTAAAAAGTCCTGAAGACAACATGTGATATTACTTTAAATTAGTATCAAGTATTAGGTCACAATTTAAAAATAAAAAAAAATTGAGGAGGCCAAAGTTTAGGATGTTTCAAAAATATAACTAAACTACTGGAGAATCTGCGTATTACACAACCTATATTTCTATTTATATTTTAAATAAATACTTAATTAAAATTTTAATATATTAGTAAATTATTGATATGTGATTATTAACAAAACATTTTTAATTAAAATAAAATAGATAATATAACTTTAAAAATATGTTATTTAGTTACTGTTTAATAATATAATAATAAATAGTGAATATATTTAAAAGTATTTGAAAAGAAAAAAGAGTAAATTATTAATGAAATACTTGCAATATAGGTGCATGAATTTTAAAAAAATATGAATATTAAATTAAAATAATAAATGAAAGATACACGGAATGATAAAATTAATTTTTATATTTATTGTAAAGTCACGTAATGCTTTTATATACATAAAAAGTTTAATAATAGCTTGTCATATCAGCATACATATAGCCAAACTCAAAGAAATTTTACCACATCAATATTTTGTCTTGACTTTATATATATATATATATATATATATATGATTTATCTTAAAGCATCTCAATCGGACTTGCTTAGTTCTCATTTCTAAGGTTAACTAGCCAAATAACCTTGACCAGTATAGATCCATCAGTTTATGTAACGTTAGTGACGTTATAAAATATATACACATGGATTTATCTTAAAGCATCTCAATCGGACTTGCTTAGTTCTCATTCCTAAGGTTAACTAGCCAAATAACCTTGACCAGTTCCATCAGTTTATTAACGTTATAAAATATTCTCTAAAATTCGGTTCAATAGATTTAAACCATGGTTACCTTATCTTATAGATGAAAACCAAATGGCCTTTGTTCAAGGATGACATATACAGGAGAATATTTTAATTATACATGAGTTTCTCAATACCATAAAAAAATCTTCAGCAACAAATAGAAGTAAGATGAACATCGAATCCGATATACCAAAGGCCTAGGATAGGGTTAATTGGTCTTTCTTACAGAACCTCTAGCTTAGAATGGGGTTTCACCAACACTTTGTTCATCTTGTCATGCAATGTATCACAATGGTCACTTATGTTGTTTAATTCAACGGGAAAATCACCGCCTTCTTATCCACATCCAAAGGTTTAAGGTAAGGAGATCCCTTATCACCATATTTATTTTTATTTATCACCACTGCATTTGTAGCTTATTATAAATATGCAATTTCTTGTAACTTTATTAAGGAGATCAAGCTCACCAGAGGGTGCCCTCCTTTTACATTCTTCTTGTTAACCAATGATACTTTCGTATGTTCGAATGCATCTCTGCAGCAAGCAATGCATCTCAAATATATCCTTACTAGATTCTAAGAAGCAACTGGTTAACTATTTAACCTAAATAAATCTTTCATAATTTTTGGACTCTTTGTTCCTCAGGTATTGCAGAACTAGATTAAACAGTTCCTCAGGTATTGGAGGGCTAGTAAGATGCAAACCTTCAACTACATTGTGGATAAAATACGCAAGAAAATAGCGAATTTGAGTCACATTTTCCTATCTCAAGGTGGAAGGTTTGTTGTGCTAAGGTTTGTTGTTACTGTTATCCCTACATTTACATTATCATGTTTTTTGCCATCGAAAACACTTTGCTACAACATAAACTCTTTGTTAGCAAAATTTTGGAGAAACCAATATATTGATCTTCCAAAGTCAGCTTGGACAGTTGGGAAGTGTTAACCAAACCAAAAGCCATGGGTGGGATGGGGTTTAGAAGCATTCACGAATTTAACCTCGCTCTCATTGCAAAACAAACATAGAATTTACTAACTCAACCCCACTACCTGTGGGCTAAACTAATCAAAGTTTTATATTATCCTAGTAATACCTTTTGTAAGGCTAAAGTTGGTCATCGAGCATCTTAGGGATGGAGGAGTCTTATAGCAACCAAATCTATCCTCAAAGGAGCTTTTAAACAAATTAATGACGGTAAATCTACTCTCTTGGGGACAACCTTGGATCTCATCTCTACCCAAATTTCAATTTCAATCCCCTAAAAATCTATCATGTACTTTGAATAGGGTTTGTGATACTATTAAAGAAGTTAAATGGGATTTCTCTATCATATCACAATATCTATGCCCCGACAAGATCAAAGCTATCATGTTAGTTCCCATTGGGATTCCCTAAAAACCTGGTAAATGGATATAGGCTGTGGACAAGTTTGGTCAATTCACTGTAAAAAACTGCATATTTATGTTGCGAAAGAATGATTGTCTATCGCAACAACCAGCTTCTACTGCTCATGTGTTGAGCTCAGAATTTTGGAAATTTATAAGGACTAAGAATATTCCTCCAAAAATTAGGATCTTCTTATGAAAAACAATTAGAAACATAATCCTAGTGGGGTTGGTTCTGAGGTATTGGGGACTGTCTACTAAAACATTATGCCCACTATGTTGGTCTCAGATGGAGTCTGTTGAACATTTGTTTCTTATATGTCCCTTAGTAACTCAAATTTGGTTTGCATCATTACTAAACTATAGTCCCCAAGTGCCTCAACACCTTACGATTTCTCAATGGATGGAAAACCTAATTTGTCAATGGCATTTTGATGCAAAAAAGGAGGTGTGGACTAGGATTTGTTTTATCCTTTGGTTGATTTGGCTTATAAGAAACCAAGTCATATTTAGCAAGGAGAAAATTGATCCAATGGAGATAGTGACGCAAAGGGATAGACTTGCAGATGAGTACTTATTAGTGGCTACTTTTCACTCAAATCAATGTCTTTCTATCCTGAATTTACAGGTACAGTTGGTAGAGGAGAACACAAAGCATAATCTCTTTTATGCTATCTATTTCAATCCCAAGATGAAAAGAGCTGTTGTACCCCTTCTTTTACTTAATCGGAACAAAAGTATCATGGATGAGATTACCTGCTTCATTATGGCTCTATCAAGAGCACACGTTGAAGCCCAACTGATTTTGTTAGCCATTAATTTTACGATTCAAATCAACTTATGTAATGTAAATATATGTACTGATGGTTGCACTAGTACCGTTATGAATTTGAATAATGGGATGGAAGTCCCGTGGCAGATTAAGGGATTGATAGATCAAGAAAAACAAAGGCTTGCTCAACTTAATCAAGGGACGATCAAACCGATTTCTAAGATATATAATAAGCCAACTAGATGGCTTTTAAGGGCATTATCAAGAGGAAGTCTAAATTTTGCTTGGGTTTCAAACCCTCCACCTAAACTCATTAGTCTAATTGGTTGTACTCCTTGTTATCGTTAATGAATATATTTTCTTTTGACAAAAAAAATGAAGAAATAAAAAAAAAAATTAAGGACGGCCCCTCACATTACATGCATTGATCGCCCGTCGTTCTTCAAGAAGATCACCAAAAATAAAAACTATGAAAGCTCCGTTTGTTTTCGTAAAAAATAGTTTTTAAGAAATATTTTATATATTTTTATTTGTTTGCTGCATTTAAAAAAATTAATTAATGAAAAATATTTTTAATTAAAAAGAAAATTGAGTCATTTTTTTCATTTTAAATTAAAAATTATTTTTCGGACATTGACAATGAAAAATAAATCATATAAACACAAATATTTATTATTATTGATCATTCTTTGACTTACACTTATCATCAGTTATTTTCGGTTAGTGGTAGTGGCCGGTAATAGGAGAAACTCATAAAAAATTTCATTTTTAATGTATTTTTATATTAAATATTAAATAATATAAATATAAAATATTCATAGTCTAAATTTTATTATAATCATATAAATGAAAATAAAATTAATATTTTTATAGTGCATTCTAAACACCAAAAAATATATTACTCAAAAACATTTGTCCTTTGAAAATATTTTCTTTAAAAAAGATTTTTCTTAAATAAGTTATTTTTTATGAAACAAATGAAGACAAAGTCATAAAAATAATAATAGTTTAATCTTGAATATCTATTTTATCTAAAGAGATCAGAAAAATAAAAATTCAAATAATAATTCATTTCTCATTAAAATTATATATATATATATATATATATATATACACACACACACAAAATTATGGCTGATAGTCTAAATCAAAATTTTAGCCAATTATAAATTGAAGCTCGGAAAAATTTCAGTAAACTCAATTTTAAACTGGAAACTGGAATTGGAATTTCACTTTCATATATTTAAGATAAATTTGTATAAAAAAAATGTGGATTAATATTTAAATTTGAAATGTATTATTGAAATAGAATGCTGTTGCAATAAAAAAAAGAAAAAAAAAAAGTTCATCCTTGGACAATGGGTAGGGATTTTTCTCAAATTCTAAAGGTCATTTGGTATTACTTTAGTTATGCCATTATTCTATGACTGTGACTGGGGGTATTTAATAATTTGTGCAAGCCTGAAGCAGGTTAAGGACTTAGAAACAAATGTTTTAAAAATTGGATCAAAATCATTAGTTGGACCGATAAATTAATAATTAGATTGATTCGGTTCGAATTAATTTTTAATTTTTTTATTTTTAAAAATTTATTTATTATTAAATCAATCAAATTAATCAGATGGATCAAATAAAAAATCAATCAATTTAATCAATCCAATTTTAAAACATTGCTTTAAGCATAACTATTCATTTCCATATGGAAATATGGAATAGGATCAAACATGATTGTGTGTTCATAACCATAAGTGGATGAGTGAGCCACACCAACAATAATCAAATAGGTGAGTGTGTTATACTTATGTTTGCCACACTTTCTTCAATTAAATATATTGGCACTAATTTGTGTGGATAGACCACCAACTATTGAAAAAGTTGCCACTAACTTTGTCAAGACTTGGCCTGTCAATTTCATGCCTTTTCTTTTTATCTTTAGGTAAAGGCACTTTCCACAAAATTTGCAAGTTTTATTCACAGAATTATCCGACTATACAACTGATGCACTTAGAATTTTTTAGCAAATACTGTAGTTTCATGGTAAGTGGGGGAGCATATATTAGTAATAATGAGACCAAATGCTTTTTAAGAATGGGGCAAGGGATTACTTCAAGAAAACAAGAAATGATCTTTGGTAGAAAATCTTGGGTCCACTAGGAAAGTCGAATTATTTTTATTACAAACGCCTACAGGGATACAATGGCGCCCACGTATGGTAAGTGATAGAATCGGTATCAAGAATCAACAGTCAAAAGCTCTGGTGAGTGAAAGAAAATTCTCAGGCATGTGAAAAGCCAAGTCATATTCCAAAATACATCCCCTTGAGTTCCTAGGCTCCAGAAACTCCTAACCCTAGTGAAGTCAATGGCAAAGATGCGAGAGTGCTTTTGAGTCATTCTAATTACAGTATTTTTATATATAATTACATAAAAAATATAATTCAATATATAATTTAGATTTGATCGCTGAATCACTGAACTATTGAGAAATAATAAGAGATTATATTAGAAATCAACCTACTAGACGATAGGTATAGCTTCTGTTTGGTAGACATGCAGCTTGAATAGATGATGCACTATCCAAAGGAGCTCTCCATTGAGATCAAGAGGAGGAAGCAATCACTGGAATTGTAGACCAAATTGGGCGCCCAATTTGACGGGCGTGACTCTCTTTAGTAAGAGTGAGTACGAGATTCGAAAATTTTAAAATTAAATCAAATAATAAAATCAAATTGAATTAGAATTGAAAATCTATGATGTAAATAATAAAACATCTAAAGTGAATTATATTATTTTTTAAACGTGACTATACTGAAAATTTTATATTATTCGAATTGAGAATTGAATTGAACCATATTGTAATCATCTTGAACCAAAAAAACTGAATTGAATCATGGTTTAAAAAATGGCACTAAATCGTTCCAAATTTACAAAGAATAAAATTGAACTAAATTAAATGAATTGAATCATAGTTTAAAAAATGACACTAAATAGTTCCAAATTTACAAAGAATAAAATTGAACTAAATTAAAAATTTAATATAATATCGACTTTTCATTTTTTAAATCTTCAAAATTATGGTAAGGTGTCTAAGATTTCTAAATCCGTAAATTGGACAGAACCCCCTACCTCTTACACGTAGCACTGAATGTGGTACGGCTTCTGCAATTTCATGCTACAGCACACATTCACCTTTGTCTTCCACTTTTCCTTTAAATAAGGTGCCATTTGATTAGATATTTCACCAAATTAGAAATTGGAGACTTTTCTTGGATGGATCATGGATGATTGTAATTTCAGAACAAACTCTCTTGACAACCCAAAAATGAAGATTGAGTACTTAAATGAAAAAAAGATTATACCAGTTAGCTTTTAACCTAATGGTACTTATAAAGTGATAAGATCTTGAAATTGAAAAAAAAAAAAAGTTCCATCAGTTCAAAATAAAAATATATGAGAATGATTACATGTAGAATTTTGAAATTTAAGGATTTTTAGCTTTTTATAAACTCAATTTCATATGATAAAACATCTCAAAGTCATTGTCAATCTTGAAATTTTTTTGAACTACGGCAATTGAAGCCTCATTCATCATTCGTTGCTATCTATATAATTGACATTTTTTTTTTGGTAAAACTAAAATTTGCTAAATTAGGATTTTGAGAAATGAATGAGACAGTACTGCTGAATCATGTTTTGATTACAAAAAAAACTCAATTTTAAGAATTAGAGTTGTCTTGAATTTCTGTTACAAGTGTTTTGATTTTACAATAAAACTAGATGTTGCATATCTGCATTGTGCGGTTTTATATATTTTGTTTAAATAAAAAATGTATAAAATTTAAGATTCATTATCTTTTTTTTTTTACACTAGTAAAGATATTTATATTTATAAATAGATATAAAACATCTGAAAAAATGTTTATGATCTAGAGTATTAATATAGTATAATATAATTCATGATCAATACTACTAATAGTAATTTATTAACTCAGCTCCCAAATCATTATTGTATTATATCTTTATCAATATAAAGATTTTTATCATATATGGTGCTACAACACGATATAAATTAAAATTTATATAATACATTGACGTAAGAGTGAACATTCACTTCAAATTAAACCAAATTAAATAGATCATATTTGATTTAATTTTGGTTTGATTCAATTTAAACTAATTTTTTTTCAAAAAATATTTTTAATATAAATAATAATTTTATAATATATTTAATATAAATAATATATTTTTATACATTTTTATATAAATAATGAATTTTAAATAGAATTCAATCATTTTTATTTGATTTAATATAGGTTTAATCCATTTTGATTCAATTTCATTTAAAAATTCAGTAGTCCGGCTTGATCTAAATTTTTTATCTAATTGAAACAAATCGAATTAAGGAAAAATTTTTTAAGAAAAAATCAAACTAAATTGAAATAGTATTTAACCCGAATTGAACGAATCAAACTAATTCGATTTAGTTATTTTTTTGGTTTGAACCAGATCCCTACACTAGGGTGGGCACTAATTAGTGAAAACTGAAAATCAATTAATCAAATTGGTTGATCAGTTTAGTTCGATTTAAATATAATTTCGATTTAATTTGATTTTTTTAAAAAAATTTTGATTAATTCAATCCGGTTCGATTTTTAGATAAAAAATTTTGATTGAACCGGACCAAACCAATTTATTTAAAAGTAAAACAAAATAGATTCAACTTATATTAAAATGATTGAATTCTATTTCAAATTCATTATTTATAATAAAAATATATAAAAATCTATTAAAAATATATTATTGATATTAAAAATATTTTAGAATATTTTATAAGAATTATTAGTTATGTTGAGAATATTTTAAAATTTATTTTTTTAAACCAAACTATAACTAAACCGAACCATATTTATTTGATTTTCTCTTTGGTGTATATTTTTTTTTAAAATTCAATTTTTTTAGTTTTAGTCGATTCAGTTTAATTCAATTTGAATTAAATGTTCACTCCTAAAATATAATATAACAGATATAAGAGACAACTCCTAGTAATATGCTATCATATACTATTAAATAATCAATCTCAAATTGCCAAAATTATTTTAAAAAAGATAAAAATGTTTGCAAAAAGAAGTAAAATATCAAATCTAAAGAACATTCTAAAAAAAAAAGAGATAAAATAAATAAAAATTAATAAAGTATGATAAAATAATTTAAAAAATAAAAAAACCAATAGAAAATAGATGCAACTAGTAAAATATACTAATTATAGTTTCAGAACACTAAAACAGGAAGATTGACTTTAGGGGGAAAAAAAAAAGACAACTAATTTAAGATTCATTATTAGAACAATAAAAATCATTATTATTTTTATATCTTTTGATTCTTTTCTTAATTATTCATTTAATGTTTATATAGGTAAACCAAAATTATTTAGATATAAATTACTCTTTTATCTTCAAATTTTAACTTTATTAATTTGATCAGAATCATATAATTTAGTAACTTATATTCCAAATAAATAGAATGAATAGGTGAATAGATATTGTATTATTTGAAATTGTTGCACAAATTGCATCCCGACCATAAATTTCATTATTGGTAAAGTTTAACCTTGTAATCATTAAATTAAGAATTTATAGTAGATAAAGAACTAGAAGATTTTTTTTTTTTGAGAGATATATGAAAGATTTTGAAAAATTATTACATGTAGAATTGCATATCTTTCCATCTAGTAATTCATTTGATACTTTGTTTAGCATTATCATTGGCCTTATATGATAAATAAAATAAACTTGATTAGATGACTTCTCTACATCAGGCATTTCCAACTCAGATAAAAATATATATCTAATAGAAAACATAAATAATCAAGTAACCTTTGAAGAAAAAAAGAAAAAGTTAGAGCTTTCTTCTAAATCTTTATGCTTTAGTTATATATGATCATGTACCAGCACCTAGGAAAATCAAGCAAATAAAAAAAAGAAGAAGAAAACTCACATTAGAGCTTAGAAGTTAGGAAATCGATACAGAAACAGTTTTGTGCAATGAATCAGATCTATATAGAGAGAGAGAAGTATCATCTTGATTAGGAAAGAATGTCCAATTTAAGAGTATCTCATTAAAATAAATCTTTCAAGCAAAGTTTTAAAAAAAATTTTTTAAAAAAAAGAGTGAACATCGAAGCAAGAGAAATAAATGTGAGAACATACAATTATTAAGATAAATTAGCCAATGCAAGTCATATATCATAATGAGGTTTCGTCCTCAAGCCAAATTTATTTATTATCTAACATCATACCAAACTTAGCTAAAGAAAGAGCAACGTTATTTGCTGAATAATAACAAAGGAATAAAATTGAAACATGCTAGCTAACAAGTGAATATATATATATATATATATATTATTGCAAATAATTTACAAATGTCTTCTAAACATACAGCTATAAACTCATGCTTAAAAAAAAAAAAAAAGAAAAAAAAAACTCTTATCTGATGCCTCTTTTATAGTTTTACTGAAACACCTTTGAAATTGTAATAAATTATTGCATACTTCATAACCTAAATAATAGTAAGCAAAAATATGCAGAATAAGTACGTGCCCTAACTACATTCAAATATAAGTAGACAACTCTAAACATCCTAAAAATCTATGAATTACGTTCATACATGCTACCACAATTTAAAAAATAATAATAATAATAAAAAAAAAAGCTAAACATCAAAATGCAATTATCACCGCAATTCCCACTAAAAATCATAAATGAAATAACAATTCATTTGGTAGAAGAAATCATTGAATTAAGAGTTTCAAACTTCCAAACACAAGTAAAAATTACATTTCATGAACATATGTCAGTAATTCATTATATTTATTATGTATTGCACATCGCTAAGTTTTTACTTTGTTTTCAATGAAAAAAAAAAAAATACATCTACCTTTAGTTTCTCTATAAAAGTATTATTTTAATTATAACCCATTTGTATTATAATTAGAGGATAAGAAAAACATGATAACTAATACTTTTTATATGTAGGAGAAAAGTCTGCAGTTTCTAAATTATTCAAAATATTAACAATTTAAACATAAATAGATTTTAGGTGTTTTACAATAAAAATTAGAAATTAGACATTCACATAAGTTACAAGGTAAATAATTGATCAGAAAATACTGATTTATGTGTACCACAACCTAATCTATTAAATTCATTTTTCAAGCAAAAAATCATTCGTTTGGGCTTCAACAGGTTACTTTTTATTTTTAAAAAATTTAGATTTTTCTTCTTTTATTTAGATTAGAGTTTTATTTTCCTATTTATTCAAGCTTTTGGGTGCCTATATAAGGTTGTTTAAATATTTATTCAATTATACTCTCTTTGTTCTAAATTCGATGTTGTTTTAAAAAATTTTTTTGTTTCATAATATTTAATGTTTTATAATTATCCATAAACGTTAATTAATGTTTTTCAACTATACCATTTCTCTCTTTCATAAAATTATTTCTTTTTAGAGTGCAAAATAATTTATAAAAATAATTAATTAATGATAACATAGTTTTTTACTTATATAATAACACATATTAAATATAATTTTTAATATATGTGCAAAAACCTTAAACATCTATTAAGAAATAGAGAAAATAATTTCAATTTTAATCTCTTAGCTTTTAGTATTAATTGCACTGTTAACATCATATATTGCGTCATGCTCAATTTATAAATAGAATATATTATTATTTCTATTTAGGAATGATAAAGAAATAAATAAAAATCTTATAGCAAGATAATGAGCAAAACAAACCTTTATGCGATCTTTGTCATTTGGGAATGATAAAACATCTATTCAAACCCAATGAAGGAAAGAAGTTGCTTCTCTCAGCTGCATTATTTGATAATTGCAAAACTATCAAGAAAATGGGAAAATAGATTTTTGTTTCATTAATTGGAAGCAAAGCTTTTTTTTGCTAGTGCTCATGTTTGATAGCTTCAGTGTAAGTTTTAGGTTCAATTTTGAGTAAATTAAATTTAATAAGAGATAATAAAATTATCATAGGTAAGGGCATTCGAGAGGGAGTGAGGAGAGTACTTGATAACTGTTCCAAAGAAGAAGGGGAAAAAAAATGTGATTAGATGTGCTTGAAGAAATAGAGGCAGCAAGGTTATAATTATACTACTTTTTATTGTAAGAGGAAGTTTATATGGTATAGAAGATCTTCAAAGAGGTTGATTAAAAGTGTTTGGAATTATTTAGCTAAATTGAGAATGTATTGATGTTTCCTCTCTATCACACTTTTTTTTTTATGCTTCCTCTTTATAATTTCGTTTTGCTAAGTAGTTTTCTACACAAGATTTTTTTTTTTTTAATGTATGATCCCTTATGTCATTGAAAAAGAATATTTTTTTCGTTCTATTGTATCTATCGCTTTTTAGAGTTTCACACAAATTAAGAAAATATTTAATAGTTATAACTATAGGAAAAAAACATAAATGAATATGACTAAATTACTCATTTTGAAAGACTTAAAATGACTAATTCAGTAATTAGTCTAATACTATAGATAAGAATAAAATAAGAAAAAAATAATTAGTGTTTCATTAGAAATCTAAACATAATAGATAATTGAAATATATATATATTTTTTAAAAAATGAAAGATATTATAGAATAAATAAAGTAACATATTAAATTTTGAGTCATTATCACTACGCATGCACTTTATTTTTGCTTGAAATTGTGTGAACACGAGATTATTTTAGGATTGAATTAAATTTGATGCTTCAGACTTAGTTTTCATTCAGCAAATCTAAGTATATTGACTATGCTCATCAGCAATTATTAAGAAGTGTTTATGACAAATAACAGACGGATGAGTTGGACCTCAAATGTTAATATTAATGAGATCAAAATATAAATGTACAACATAAATGTGATTATTATAAACAGAGATATCAAGCAATATAGTTTAAAATTGAAGAATTCTAGAGTTTGAAGCATGATCTAATAAAAGATGCCAAAGATAAAAAAAAATAAAATAATTAGTGATAAAAACATTAACAGAAGTAAAAACAAAGTATGAGGTAGAAGACTGAAATTGAGATTGAATGAGTTGATAGCAAAATCAATGAAGAATTTTTAGTTAGATGGAGAAAGTAAGGACTAGAGGGCAAATCCTTGAGTATAACATGGTTATTTGTGTTAAGTGTAGGTATTGCCTATTGAAACAATTGAATTACAAAGGTAATTGGTTTTAGAAAAATTAAAAGAAAATTTGATTAGATAAGGGTGAAAAACTCTAGAGAATTCAAGGACTAATACTATATTGAGAAAATAAAATTTTGAAATACACAAATAATAAATAATTTTGAAATTTTGATATTATTAGTATGAAATTTAGAATAATTTTTAAATATTTTATTTTATTGAGGTTTTCATAATTTAAATTACTCAAAACTTAATCATATTTTAAAATATAGAGAAATAAATAACTGATTAGTTTTAGATTTTTTTTTTCTAAATCATTTAAACTGTCCAAATTGTAAGAATCATGTATTTTGATGATTATTTTGCTATCATCAAGAGCTTTGTTTTGTTTAAATTTTCGTAAATCAAAACAGAAGAGCTTACTTTAAAAATTCTTCAAATTGGATCCAACAGAATGATGTGCATCCATTCTGGGAGGGAAATTATTCATTTTTTAAAATAAAAGAAGCAGAAAAAATAAAATTAAAAAATGAAAAAAAATTATTTTTTTAGCATATATATCATAATTAATATAATTTTTAAATATTTAAATAATCATTTTATTAACATATGTAATTATTTATTATTTTAAAAAATATTTATTTTTCATTAAATTATAATAAAATAATATTAATAAATTATATATATAATTTAAAATTTTACAGTTGAATGAAAATACTGACAAGAAATGAAACTTGTGGTCACGAACTTGCAAGTAACGGTGACAAACAACAACCGAACTACCGAACGCCACGCCCCAAAAGCGTCACTCGCCGGTGTCAGTCCCATAAATGCCACACCAACTCCGCCGTCGATTCCGTCGAAACCCCTAAAATAAAACCCTTACTCCTCTCTCCCATCGCACAATACAAAACATGGCCACTTACAATCTTGCTTTGATCCTCAAAAACGACACTGAATTCCTCCTCCTAAAACAAACCCCCCCGCCCAAGTTCGGCCATGAAGAGTACGACTCGTTCGTGGACTCTGATCTCTGGGACTTGCCGTCCACCAAACTGAACCTCATAGAAGGAGAATCAGAGCTGGTCATTGAAATCGGAGGTGCGGAGGCGCTTGACGGGAAGATCAATATCAAGAAATTCGACATATTAGCGGCTCTTAACAGAGTACTTTATTTTTGCTTAGATCAAATTTTATGTTATTATCATATATTTTTAATTACATAACAATTCGGTAGATGATAATATGAAGGTAGTGGAGCAAGTGTGGATTCAGATGTTTGATATAGAACAGTGGAGATTTTTGAAGCTTGTTGAGGAACCTGAGTTTGGACCTGGATTACGGGTTCATACATTGTACATTACGGGAAAATTGGCAACTGTAAATGAAATTTTGCCAGGTCTAATAATGTCTTTACGAATTAGAATTGGAAGAATCATGTTCTTATTTTTGTAATTAATACTTTCGATGGATGTGCGACTAATGTGGGACGGAATGTGATTGTGTATGCAGAAATATGTAAGTGGATGTCTGTCCAGAGTTGTCTAAACTGGCTTCTGCATGTCAAGCCAGGTAGTGATCGTGTGGGACCGTTTGTAGTGGTTGGTGTTATCAATGACTCGGTGCAATCTCCAGAGCCAAAAGTCCTTACTACCTTGAATCACCAGGTTTTGTAGTTGTGTTTCAGCAAGCAAAAACATAATTTATGATGGACATTGGATTGGTTATATATGGGTTGCTTATTGTTGTTAGATTTGGAAATTTTTGGCGTTGGCTTTGCTTTTGGAATTAAGCTACATATCTAAAAACAATCCTGGAGTGGAAAAGAAAAACATGGTTTTAAGTTGTTTCACCTTGTTCTGCTAGAAATAAGGTGTGCCGC
Organism: Omphalea diandra; assembly: GCA_949677035.1. NCBI lineage: Eukaryota > Viridiplantae > Streptophyta > Magnoliopsida > Malpighiales > Euphorbiaceae > Omphalea > Omphalea diandra. The sequence goes on along the minus strand of CATIWR010646627.1, from coordinate 14,947 downwards.
TTAATGGTTGTATAAAGTTAATAAGAAAGTTTCTTACTTTCTTCTGTAAATTTGCTTACGGATGTGTCTTTTTCTGACACTTGCCTCTAAGAACTCCAAAAATGATGTGAGGAATCAGAGTTCAAACCAAATGCACTTGACAATAAACTAGCTATTGGATATTTTCATTTCTGAGCTTCGTCAATACTCTACATGTGTGAATATCCGTTATTTTAAATAAATCCCATCTTATATTTCCTTTTATTTACATCCATCTTCTTAAATGGTGACTCTACTTTTGCAGAAATGACATTACCTCTCATTTTCAGGTGTACCCTCCCGGTGTTGTACTTGTGCCTATGAAAAGTAGAACAACAAAGCCTTTCCATACAACAAACTTGGTTATATTTGCTCCTCAGCGTGTCTCAAATGAATGTGAAGACTATAGTTTTGTAGCTCAGGGAGATGCATTGATAGTGGACCCAGGCTGCCTTGCTGATTTGCATGGGGAGGTATATGCATCTTTGTTCCATAATCACTGCTCTGATGCCTTTAATGAATAATTTCTTTCTGAGCCTGTTGTAGGACAGCTCAATGGCTCTCTGTTTAGACGAGATGTTCATCTATTAATAATCTAGACTGAGTAGATATTCAGGTGAACATTTAGGGCTTATACAGATATAAGTTCAAGAAGCGGAATTAAACCAGAAAGAGGGACTGATGGGGGGTTGTTTAGAATGCAGATGAAACATTGTGAACATTATCCATCCATGGTATGTGAATATCGGGTTGAATGATAACTTCAACAACAAATGACAAGAAGTTTAACTTCACGCATAAACTTTCTTAGGCATCAGTCATAGGATTAAATTGTATCACACAACTCAAAGCAACAAACTGCTGGAATTTTATGGACAAAAACTGAATTATAAGCATTACATTCCTAGATATTTTATGGACTCAAGCTAATTTCTAAGCCTTTAAGATAAAAGACTTCAAAACTAGTCTTAATCCTTTCATGATTTTGACTCAGAGAAGACTAAATTAAAAAAAAAAAAAAATGAAGACTCATGAGATATCTGGACATATTTTTCCAACAAAGCTGGAATTTACAAAATTAATTGAGACTGAAGTAACAGATTAGTAGCTAATTCACGTGCATGGACATATAATTCTCTAGAAGAACTAAAAAATATCCTATAATGTTCCAAATGATCTAATATGACATCTAGAGATGTAGACAATGATTCTAAGTTTCTTGACTCCTACTTTATTTATCTCGCATTATTTGCCATCTGCATTATTTTCCTTGCGTTGGAGAAAACTCAGCCCAGAGGTATCTCAATTTATTCTAGTAAAACTCAGTGACACAATGATATTGTGATTGTTGTTTGAGGAAAAAAAATCATAGGAAATGTTTTATTGTTGTTTGTTAAATTCAATTTTTTTAGTATTATAGGACTATTAAAGCTTTTTTTTTTCCCCCTCCCCCAACTTGAAAGAGAACAAGATTGAAAAGAGAGGAAACAATGTGTTTTTTTAAAATAAAATTTTAGGACTGAAATGAAAAATAGTCTTTGTCATTGATGAATAGAATATGTGGCTAATTTAACAAATCGGACTCAAGGTAAGTGAAAAGAGGCTAAAGGTAAGTGAAAACTGTCTAAAATTAATTGAAAAAAAATAGGGCTTGATTATAAAAAGCAAGTTTTAGAATTGCAGATATAATTCTCCCCAAATAATTATTCTTGTGACTTCAATTTTAAACTTAAATAACATGTTTCTTTTCCCCCTTGATCAGCTCTTGAAAATTGTCGCTGCTTTGTCCAGAAAGTTAGTTGTCTTTGTGACCCATCACCACCACGATCATGTTGATGGTAAGATTATTATAACTATTGTAAATCGTACAGAGAATATTTTCTATCGTTTCACCAGCTAATCTATAAATCTAGAGTTCTCCAGTTCACATAAACCCTTGCACATTCCTTGCCCTCTTTTGAAACGATGGCTTAAGTCACCTCCCAACATTTTGCAATGAGGCCTATCCACTAAGCCCAAGGCCACAAGCAATACATAGAAGATTTCAAGGAAGAGAAGGCTTGGTTGGTAAACACAAGAATTAGGTTTCTTCGCTTGCTTCACCTTGTTTGGAATCAGGAGTATCTGTTCTCCTGTATCCTTTCTACTTCTCTTTTAATAACAGGAACAATTATATGACCTGCAAAAGTATGATTTGCATGATTTATAAGGAGCCCATGAAGCAGTAATATCAAATGCAGCAAAATTGATTTTCTTTTATATCTACATTTTTAAATATTTTGGTGTATATATATATATATATATATATATATATATATATATATATATATAGTAGTTTTCATACTTAATTTATTTTGCTGTTCCATGGTTTGCTCAGGTCTTTCGGTCATCCAAAAGTACAATCCTGAAGCTATTTTATTAGCACATGAGAACACAATGCGCCGCATTGGGAAAGGTTATAATTAATTACTTTGACTTCACATCTTGACTCTACTAATAGAGATGATTCCACTAGTGACACATTCATATTTATAAATTTATGGCCTTTTCTTGATATGTGCGGAACTGATTTAGATGGTTGATGGTTTGCCTTATAAAAATAATTATAGAGTAATTCAATGTCCAAGAATAGAATTTCATTAATTTACTGTCATAATTTTTAAACATAATTTCACAATCTCATTCAGTTTGGTGACTATTAATGGACTTCACATAAACACCAGATGATTGGTCTCTTGGCTATACCTCAATTTCTGGAGGAGAAGATATTTGCATTGGTGGTCAAAGGTTGAAAGCAATTTTTGCACCAGTAAGTGTTGTTGTATCGCTGTTTTTCAAACTATTGTTGATGAGGGATTGTTATTAGCTGAGAAAATGTTAAATTTGTTCAGTTCTGAAGTTTGAGAAAATATTGTTTGAGCATATCTTCTATTGTATAGGTTGCAGTCTGAGTACAGATAAATCATAAACATTCCTTGCATACTCAGCGTATTTTGACCAGTTGCACTTTGTGACGCATAGAATTTTACATATGCTTTACTATTTAACTTAAACAAAGCCAGCATTTCAATTGTTGGCTCTAAATATATAGTCTTGTTCTTAATTCAGGGACATACAGATGGCCATGTGGCACTACTTCATGTCAGTACTCACTCATTGATTGTAGGGGATCATTGCGTGGGGTAAGACTTTTTATAAGACTCTAGTCATAGGAGTAATCTTAAAGATGAGATCAAGAAATATGTAAATGGTTACCAGGATTAGTTACCATTTTCATAATGGGGAACCGTACATATTTGGACCCAAAAAGACCAGCCTCTAACTTTTATATATGCACACCTTCGTGTAATGTTAGGGTTGTTCTATCATGACCCAGAGGTCATGGGTTTTACCAGAAATGGCCTCCTTGCAATGCAAGGGGAATGCTGTGTATATTTGACCCTCCTTAGAACCCAAAATGCAGGTTGGTTTGTGCATGATGATGCATTTTTTGTTATCATACATTGTATTTTGTGTTTGTATATATCTAAAACAAATGAAGATTGTGGCTAGCTCTATGATTTATATAATTACGGTGTCTGTATGTTCTTATGTACCTCTTTCCTTTCGGAATATAGGAATGCCATTGCTAATGCATCTATGGGTTTGTTGCAGTCAAGGAAGTGCCCTCTTGGATATTACTTCTGGTGGGAATATGACAGTAAGTAGATAAAAAAAATCCCTAGTGATATGATGCTATTAATCTTGTTATTTCATTAATAAAATGCTAACATGAATTACATTTCCTCTGATTTTACTTTTTTATTCTTGCATACTAATATTTTTTGTTCTTATAAAATGGCACTTGGCTAAAAAAATGTGATTTCTAAGTTAGAATTTTACTTTCTGAAGGCATCTGCATCAGATATTTTGGTTCAATGGGAAGGGCAAGGAAGCATATAAGTGATTTGGCATATAAAATGATCCCATCGTGTGTATTGTGAAGCTTAGGATGAGTCTGGATTTCTAGCCTTTTAAGGGGGACGGAACTTTATGTAATAAGATAGCATTTGGAAAAATCAGGAACCTATCCAGTTTTTGGTTTGCTTTTTCTGTGAAGTTTTAGTTTGGGCTGCCTATGTAGCTCTTAGATGCGTTGAATTTAGGATCTTCTCTTTTAATTTTATTTTTCACCTTTTGTTTCTTCCTTAGAATACCTCCAGAGTCATTCATTATGGTACTCTGCCCTCCCTTTCTTTGGGCCGCAACACCATTGAGGTTGAAACACAGACATATGTGCATGGAAGCATGCATACTGCATGTATTTGCAGGAAAGGGAGGGGCATATTTTTCTTCCTTGGATGTCTTAAGTTTTGCAAAATCTGGTACTTTGTGTCCTATACAAATTATACTTTTTGTTTGTCATTTGTTATATTGTCATTGCTGCTTTTTCATTCCATGGAGAAATTCGGTTTTGTGTTGTAGATTTTTCAAAATTTTGTAAACCAGTTATTGAATATCATATTGATGAAAAAGTACCACAACTATTGGTAGCATGGGGCCATGTATTGTGAATTTAGATTTTTATTGCACTTTTTAAACAGATCCAGCAACGGTAGACACTTATAGAATTTGGGAAAACAGGGGGATACTTAACTTCAGTTTTCACATCTCTAGATAAGTGGGGCTTGTGAATCTGTTTTAACAGGACTTCAGTTGTAATTGTGAACTCCCTACGTGCATTGTAAGAACTGCATGAAGTTACTATAGCAATTAAACAATGGAAATAATATGAAATAAAAAAATCAAAGAATTTAGGAGTGTTGGAGTTTTTTTTTAATGCATTTAAATTTAATTATCCTTCAGCATTCAAGTTCATGAAAATTTCTATTCTTTATGCAGGATTACTTCCAATCAACTTACAAATTTATTGAGCTTGCCCCACATGCTTTGATCCCAATGCATGGAAGAGTCAATCTGTGGCCAAAGCACATGCTTTGTGAATATCTCAAGTATGAGACAAATCACATTCCTCCTGGCACAAAACTATGTGGATCCTGCTTTTGGCTAGACTCTTTAGAGATTCACCTATCATAGGATTTGTAGAACTTATTAAACATCTTTGTCAAGTATTTTCCTGTTTCGTTTCTGCCAATGAAATTTCAGACAGTGGCGTTATATATATATATATGGACATGAACCCATGCAGCATTGTGGTTTTCCATATCTAGGAATGACTAATGCTCGTAGTATTTAACCATCATCCTGCATGTATTAATGTAATTATAAATTACCAACTAGCAATTTTCTTTTTCCTCAGGAACCGCAGAGGTAGAGAAACAGCTATCTTGAAAGCTATAGAAAATGGAGCAAACACATTAATTGACATAGTCGCTAGCGTTTACTTTGAGGTTGATCGCAGTTTTTGGGTGGCTGCTGCATCAAATGTGCAGCTTCATGTGGATCATCTGGCTCAGCAAAATAAATTACCAAAGGTAATATCTGTCTTTTTCGTTTCATATATATATATATATATATATATATATTTCCCCTACTTATTTATAGAGGTATATATATTTCCCCTGCTTATATGGAGGCATTTAAATGGTTGTATAGGATGGTTTTCCCTTTAAAATTTATTATATTAATGGAAGAATAGATTTCATGCTTGCATTTGACATGCTTTACTTCTTTTTTTTTTTCCCTTTTTTTTTTGAGGAGAATTACTTTTCATATCTGATGTTTTGAAATAATTTTGGGGATCTTCACAAATGCAGTGGCTAAATTTAAACTAAGTTTCAGTTGACAGTCAAACAACAGTTTTTTCCTGGATGCATACATCTTGCTGAATGTTTTGGCCCGGGTAACATATTTATTGGTTACTGTACAGCTTCCATCAGAATAAGAAACTTACCCAGAAAGTGTCCAGATGTATCTATCCATCCTGCTAAAAAGCATCTAAGGGAGAGGGAGAGAGAGAGAGAGAGAGAGAGAGTGGACATGGATGAAAAAGATCGTATTATTAGTTGTGACCTTGGATATAGCTATATCCACAATAAATAATAGCTGCAAGAAGAATTGTCCCTTTTTCTATGCGATGTTCCTCTTGTCACTGGACTGTTGCATCCGTGAGACAAAATGCTGTTCAACTCACTGTGTCACCTCTGTCTCTTGTCCATTCTGCGTTGAAAAATCCGTGCAACACATGCCACATTAGAGTCTAGTTATTTACTCACTTGCATATCTTTTAGCAAGGTACGTAACTATTTTATAAGAAATTCTCCTGGTCCACGTGATTGTAAGAATTTCTTTTATCCGATAATTTGGAATCTGTAAATGCATATAGAACCATAGTTTCAAGTGTGTTTGAATTTCGATAGTTTTAGTATAATGAGTATATTTACACTACATATGTCAGTGACATAGCCCATTTTGTACCAAATTCCAACAATTCCTTTGGGGGTGTGCAGGGCTTTTCTTTAGATACTTACGGTGGAAGTGTGGTTACATTCATTGACGACTTGGGTAAATCTACACCCAAGTGAGGATAGCTACTCTCTTTTCACCCGCTCACTACTTTTTTAGGTGGTACAACTTCCCTAATTTTCCCTGGTCATTCATTTATAGAGACCATGAATTTCAAGGAAATTATTTTCACCCATTAGCTTATTTCACTTTCCGCAAGCATAATGTTGATTAGAATATTAATTATGTTTTATACACTGGGAGTGGAACTGATGAGAAGTGCAACCTGTTCTGCAGGAATTTTCAATTCAGAGGTTCCAAAGAACTTGTGGGCTGCATTTCCTTGTCAGATGGATTTGGGCATACCTTGCTGGTGGGTTTCTGTCATGGTATAAGAAGCTAAGTACACCAAAATTGCTTATTGCAGGAACAGTAGCTAGCTTTGCTGTATTCTACTCAGTTAAAGACAAACTTAATTGGAAATAAGACGGGTAACAGTGGATGGTTTGGGGCCTCACGGCAATATTAAATGAAATTTGACAATATATCACTGATTGCTAAACAGCAAATCATTGTCGAAGTTTAGCTGAAAAGGAAGGGTGCTGAATAGTGTTTATCCAATTGATACTGTAGATTGACCAGAAAATGCTAAGCAAGCCATAGGAAAAGGCAGAACAGGATAGAACGGGATGGGCTTTATTGGAGGAGTATTTTGCGGCTTTTACCCCTCTAGCATCTTGGTCACCATTTTGCAACTCTTTTATCTTCTCCTTCATTGCCATATCAATCCAATTTCCAGTTGCGATTGAAACTAAGAGGTTTTTACGACTCTCTCCTCAGGCATGTATTCCCATGTTCAACCATCTCACCAACTCCAACCTTAGCTTCCTAAGCTCATTTGATGATCCAAAACGTAGTGGCTACCACGGTTATAATATTTAAAATATTTGGAACAAAATTTTAATATAGAATAGATTTTTGGGACCCAAATCCAATTATTTTGTTTTTGGTCAAGTAAATATTCATTGAATAACTAATTAAAATATACGATCTTAGGCTCAGTAAGTACAAGAAAATCCAATCAATACTTACAATACACAGCAACACAATTACATAAGAAAATCTAAAGATTCAACAATTCAACAACCATAAAAGGCTATCATTAAGAACACAAAATACAGGTATTTGAGCAAGATATCAGAAATTTGAATGTAAAGATTTCATTTCAATCAAATTCTAGATAACAATGAAACATGCAATAGAAGCTTAATCAAAGAGACGGACAAAGAAAAAAAACTCAAAACTTGAACAATGAACTCCTCAAATATATCACTGAAAGAATTTGAACGGAGTTTAACAATGTGTAAAATGTAATTGACTTAGAATCAAATATTATTAAAAATTCTGAACAAATTTTCAAGTATCATCAAGATCTTCAATGAAAAGATATCCACATAAACAATATGGAGGAATAAGAATACATCCTTTAAATATTGGTGTATTATGAATAACACTGGGGATAAGTTGGATAAGGAGAGGAATAGTGAGACCCGCCCGTGGGGATACTGTTCACAAAAGTAAAAAAAGAAAAAATGTCTTTTGTTTATTTATTTAGTTTAACTTTTGTATCCAAACATAATCACTCTGAAAAACTGAATTTATTAACTTGTTTGGTAGGGCTCACGCGGTTCACAAGATTGATGACATTCCCTTATTTGCAAATGGTAAGGAAAAAACTTGATATTGATATATACATTTACTAAATAAACAATTAAAATTAAATCAAAAAAATATATCAGTGTTTTGATATTTAAAAGTTAAAGAATATAATAGTAATTTTTATAGACATTTATGGTAATTATTTAAATTATTATTCACTTATTAGTTAGATATATAAAAAAAAATTTCTATGCCTAGAGTGCAATTTATCACCAATGAACAATGATAAAGTTATCTCATTTTTTTTTTTTCCAAAAAAGTTGTTATTATTCCTACCTCACATATCTTATTTACTCATAACCCACACATATTTATTATAAAATATCAATATAAAATTTTGCTCAAATATATAAATTCTAAAAATATTTTAAATTGTTTTATATATTAAAATAATAATTTTCCTCAAATATAAAAATATGACTTGTTATTTATTTAATTAAATGATAATGAATCACATAATAAATTATTTTATTAAACAATTTAGAAACAATCAAAATGCAACATTCAATATAAAACTCTAAATATGATGTTAGAATTCACCTTCTAAAACATAATCCATATATAAGAAAAATGGTTATTATTTGAAATGGAGATAAAATGAAAAAAATTGTGTGTGTGTGTTTATATATATATGTGTGTGTGTGTTTATATATATATATGTGTGTGTATATGTTTATAATTTTCGCTATAAGCCTTAATTACAAGTTAGAATAATCAAAATCATTAAATTTTTAATGTAAAAGCTGAAAGTGCAGTAACTATAAATGGATAAAAATTACAGTAACTATTAAAATATTACATGCACACACACATATATATATAATTTAATACATAATTTCCTCTTAAACAAATTTGTTAACAAGTTGTATAATCAACAACTAACTTAACCAACTATTAAAGAAGAAGAAAAATTAATAATATGTGAAAAAAATACTAAAGAGAGGGATAATTCAAGAATGAAAATTTATGGAGGCCATGAAAGGGCAGTTTGAGCTTGAAGGAGGTTGATCTAAATGTCAACGGTAAGGGATGTTGGTGAGGAGCAGTGGTAGTATCAAGTCTTATTCTCCTCGCTATTGTCATCATGTGACAGGTGAGGAGCAGCAAATCGATGACATGGAGGTGCAGGCAAAGTGGTGGAGGCATCTAGCGTCTTGTGGTGGCGTGCGTGCGATAAGCCGGTTCACAGTGGTGGCAAATGGTGATGAAAAAGGAAAGAAAAAAAAACAGAAATTGAGGAAAGGTTGTGTAGTGGAGAAAGAAAAAGGAAAAAGAGGGGTTGTTTGATTAAATTACAATTTAGCCGCTCTTTAATAAATTAATTCACTTTAAGTCCCTCTTTCTTGGTCATTAAATCACTAAAGATTTAATTATATTCAATTTAATTTGTTCCACTATTTTATTTGTTTATTTTAATTAATTATTTAATTTAATAATTTCTTTATATTTATTTATTTTCTTACCTAAATTAAAATTAATTGCTCTCTAATAAAAGAAAATACTTTAATAGTCTCAAACTATAAAAATTAGGTTATTACATTCTTCCCTTCTAATTAAAAATTTGTCCTCAAATTTAAAATAAAGAACTTACCTCAATCTTGAAAAAGATAAGGGTAAGAAATTTGCATTTCTTGCTCCATCTCCCATGTGCACTCTTTCATAGAATGGTTTTGTCATAACACCTTAACCATGAGAATGACCTTAGAGCGGAGCTAACGAATCTGAGTATCTACAATATCCATAAGTCTTTTTTCATAAATCATATTCTTACTTACTCCCACACTCTAAGATTAAAGAACATGTGAGGAATCTGGAATATTTTTCCTAAGTAAGAATACATGAAAGACTGGGTGGACTAGTGATATATCTGGGGCCAGTGCCAAATGGTACGCAACATCACCAACTCTCTCTAAAATCTCAAATGGACCAATGTACCTAGGCACCAATTTTCCTTTCCTACCACATCTCATAGTTCTTTTTATAGGAGAGACATTAAGAAACACCATATCACCAATTACAAATTGCACATCCCTTCTCTTTGCATCTGCATAGTTTCTATCCTACTAAAAGTTGTCTTCAACCTCTCTTACATCAAAGGAACCTCCTCTAAAGCATTTTGTATCAATTTAGGACCTGTCAATCTCTTTTCTCCACAATCCTCCAAGCATAAGGGAGATCTACATTTCCTCCTATACAAAGCCTCAAAAGGTACCATTCCAATGCTAAAATAATAACTATTATTATAAGCAAACTCAACCAATGGTAGGTGTCTCTCACAATGACCACCAAACTCAACATATTTTTCAAGGTTTGAATCATCCTTTTTGACTTTCCTTTAGTTTGAGGATGAAAAGCAATGTTAAAATCAAGTCGAGAACCTAAAGCTTTATTTAATGCTTTCCAAAAGTGAAAAGTGAAAATCAGTCCTTTATCTGAGACTATAGAAACTGGCACACCATAAAGACGCACAATTCCATTCATGTACAACCGTGTCAGCTCTTTAACAAAATATATGGTTTTCACGGTATGAAGTGAGCTGACTTGGTTAACCTATCAATAATCACCCAGATAGAATCAAAGCCATAAGAAATTGGCAGTCCAACAACGAAATCCATGGTGACCATCTCTCATTTCCACTTAGGGGGACGAAGTGACTATAACAATCCATAAGGCCTTTGGTGCTCTACCTTTACCTGCTGGCATTTCAAGCATCTAGCCACAAAATCAGTTACTTCTCTCTTCATTCTATTCCACCAAAAAAAACTATTTAAATCTTGGTACATTTTGTTACCATCAGGATGAACATTGTAAGTTGTATGATGTGCCTCTTCTAGAATCTCCATCCTTAGCCCATCTACATCTGGAACACATAATCTAATGCATATTCTAAAAGTACCATCATCATTTATTATGAAGTCACTTGTTTGACCATGTTGTACTTGTGCCATAATTCTTCTTAATTGTGCATCTCAACTTTATGCTTCCTTAATCCTATCAATAAGAATTGATCTCAGTCTGAAATGAACTAAAAGTATACTAGAATCATGTACGTCCATCCTCAATCCTTGATCATACATGTTACCCAATTCCTTAACTAACAGTCTCCTTTCAACACTAATATGGGTAAGACTACCAAAGGGCTTCCTGCTCAAGGCATCGACTACGATGTTTGATGGTTCGATGTGCTTTTCAAAACCCATCTTTTATGCCCATGGGAGATGGAAGGAGTTGTTTCGTTAGGATGTGGCAAGAGAGGTCCTCCTTTTTCAATTGGAAAGCAATCATTATTATGTTATCGCCTTACCAAGATGAGAATCGTGCAATCATAATCCTTTAACAACGTTACCCATCTCCCCTGCCTTAGGCTAAGATCTTTTTATCATTAATATATTCCAAGATTTTATGATCTATATAGATTTCACATTTCACACATTAATATATTCCAAGATTTTATGATTTATATAGATTTCACATTTCACACATTAATATATTCCAAGATTTTATGGTCTATATAGATTTCACATTTCACACCATACTGATAGTGCTTTCAAATCTTCAAAGCAAAGATCGCTACGGCCATCTCCAAGCCATAAATGGGATAATTATGCTCATGCTTCTTTAACTGCATAGAATCATAAGCAATCATGCTACCATGTTACATAAAGACACACCTAAGGCCAACTCTAGAGGCATCACAAATAAATGACATATCCATATGAACTAAAAGGCAATGCTAAGACTATAGCAGAAGTCAGACATTCATTTGATCTCTGAAAACTCCTTTCATATGTTTTAGTCCACTGAAACCTTATATTATTTTAAGTCAATTAGGTAACTTACACAAAGTGATGATAATAGCTTGTTAAACCTAAGAAAACACAAATTTTTATTACTGAGGTGGGTTTAGGCCAATCAATTACTGCTTTCACCTTTTAAAGATCTACTTGAATACCATATCTAGACACCACTGTCCTAAAAAAGTGACACTCTCTAACCAAAACTCACATTTGGAGAACTTGACATATAGTTAATGATCCCTCAAACTCTACAGTACCATTCTCAAATGTCATGTGTGCTCCTCCCTATTATGTGAATGGACAAAAATGTCATCAATAAACACTATTAAAAAGCGATCTAAGAATGGCTTGAACACCCGATTCATCAGATCCATAAAGGTTGCGGGTGCATTAGTAGGTTTAAATGACATCACTAGGAATTCAAAATGACTATATCTAGTCCGGAATGCTATCTTGGATATATCTTCCCACCTAAATCTTAACTGATGATGCATGAATTTAAGATCAATCTTAGAACAATAGCAAGTACACTGAAGTTGGTCAAACAAATCATCAATTTAAGGAAGTGGATACTTATTCTTCATTGTCACCTTATTTAATTGTTTATAGTCAATGTAGAGGCACAAAGACCTATCCTTCTTCTTCATAAAAGTATTGGTTCTCCCTATGGAGAAGTGTTGGGTCTGATAAAACCCTTATCCAGTAAATCTTACAACTACTCTTTAAGTATTACATTAATACAAAACTTAATCTCTTTGTTAGGTGGTAAGCATGGCAAATCTTCAGGAAACATATTAAGGAATTCACATATAACAAGAACATCTTCCAGTGTCCTGAACAAAAACCAAATATCCTTGACATCCTCGACATAATAACCAACTAGCTGTGATGGCAGATATTAAATTAGTAAGAGTTATAACTTTGTCTCCCATGAAGTAAAACTCTACATCACCCGTAATATTGAAAGTCACCTGCTTACTTAAACAATCCAAAGTGGCATAATGTTATGCTAACCAATCCATCCCAAGAATCACATTAAAATCCATGATGTCCAATAAGATTAGGTCTACTAAAAGACCTCTGCCTTTCATAAAAATTAGACAACTAGGAAAACCACATCCCCCTCTAAGGCATCACTCAAAGGTATGATGACTGATAAAAAAAAAACAGTAGCCTAGTTAGCTAAAGACCCAAATTCATGGCAAAACTAGGGGAGATAAATGAGTGTGTAGCACACAGGTCTAATAAGACTCTAGCCTTTGAGTAATATATTACAATAGTATATGAAACCACGGCGTTGGATACTTAGGCATCTTAAGGGGTAAGTGTGAAAACTCTTGCCTAACCACGTTCTACCTAGTAAGAACTAGATGTATGATTGTGGCCCTTTGCTCCAAATTTACCTCCAAAGCTACGACCCTACTGGCCAAACTACTGAAAAGCTAATTGAAAGGAACCAAAAGTTATATATATGGGTCAAAGCATACTAGCTGAGGACCCCTGGGTGTAAGTTGGTTGATTAGGAAATTGAGGGCATGAATACAACATATTGCCCACATGTCTACACTTATAACAAGTCCTTGAGTAAAAACATTATCCTTGATGCATCATGTCACACTTTTAACATAGTGTAATGCCTAAACTAAACTAGTAGGTCATGAACTCTCCCACCACTATCGTGCCTCTATCTAAATCGATAACCCCCAATACTTTTTCGATTATGCCAACCCTTTTTATGGCATCTTTGTCCCTTGTTATTTGAAATCTCTAAAAAATCATAATATGCCATAGTATGTGGTTGCAGGCTAAGTACTTGTCTGATCCTTCTTCTTTTTCTTTTTCCTACCATCTTTTGAATCAACATTTCTATCAGACATGTTTTCCATCAATCGCGCTAAATAAATGACTACTAAAAATCTCTTATCCTTAAATTGGACTACAGTGGAATAATCTCATCCAAGGCCTCTGTTGTAATACATAATCTTCTTCTCCTCTGATCTTGCTAGAGTTGGAGCATAACGACTGAGTCTAACAAACACTCTAGTGTAATTTGCCACTGACATGTCTCCTTTTTCCAATTGGAGAAAAATTGCCTAATATACTTCTGCCTCTGACCAAAGGGAATAAAATGGTCTATGAACCTTTGCTTGAATTGAGTGTAAGTCATACTTGCTATGTGAAGGATAATGTAGTCTCTAAACCATTGATAAGTTTCACCTTTAAAAGAGAATCCTGCCATCTTAATAGACCTCTTCTCTGATGCTTAAAGGTCTTGGGCCCTTTTCTCATCCTTATCTAGGAAATCTAATTGGTCCCTTGAGGTGTATCATAGTCAATTGCCTTGAGTTAAGTGTAAACATATATAATAATATTGTTAGGATCAATGAGTCTAACTTTATCTACTCAGGTCTGAGTACTCTGTATACCATGTTGCCCATCTAGTGGAATCTCCTGATATTCCTACTGGGGTATCTCATGTGGTACTTCCTGTTACTTCCTCCTAGCCTACTATTGATTATGTTTTTGAGTACCAGTTGTAGGCCTCATCTCTTGCCTATAGGGGTTGGTGTTGTAGGTGAAGAATTTGTTGGCTAATTAGAGGCCTCATCCTGAACCTCTTTCGCAATCATTATTGAAGTTGCTATAGTTCGCATCATGATGCTAAAATTTAAATATATCAATAATAAAAAAAATAACAGACACTAGCGATAAACACAGAAACTAGAAGTAATGGAAACATACAATGATGTATTAGATCCTAACTTCATAGTATCTTTAGAAATGACATTAGGCCTTAGGAATTCTAAACCTAAAGCTTTGATACCAACTTTGTCATAACCCCATTTAGATAGTGACTGACGCTACGAAATGAGTCAGCTTAACGCTTCTAAAACCAGTAGCAAGCCTATATACAATTATTGACTAATCTACAAGGATAATAGGTAACATCTATCATGATTTTATATATA